>JBAHVQ010165551.1:0-20290 GCA_036872915.1 Nanipora kamurai | reverse complement strand
CAAGAAAAACGAGCGTATCTTTATCACATATAAAGATACGACACGGTTATGATTTTCCTTTGTGTTTTCCTCGTGAACTATTAATGAGTTTTTGAATGTCCTTTAAAACACTCCTAATTGTTTTTTATGTAGTACATATTACACCGTCGCATTTCGGAGAAAGAGGATTGTTTTACTTGATGACGTTGTTTTAGCAGCTGTTGTCGCTTTTGCTGTCGTTGTCGTTATCACTTAATAACTGACAAAAATATTGCTCTAATCCCGTACATTGAAACTTGTAAAGAGGCGAATGAAACGACCATACTGTCCACCACAGCAATGTCCTGAGTGACACCTTTGTTAACTACGTTGAAGCCGTTGTGTACATTGAGGCTACCAAGATCGGCCACTAAAGCAAGGTTGGAATGGCTATTCACTGGCACTATTACAAGAGGAGCTTGAATGGTAATATCGAGTTTTATCCGGGGACTGTTCTTGTTGTATTCTTGGAGCTGGTGAAAAAATGGAGATCTTTGTTTTATCGAATCAAGAGTTTCAAAGGACGAGACATATCATGCAACGGAGAACGAAGGGAAGGTACGAAAAAGGAGCGTTCACTGTTACAAGCACAAAAGTAAATAAACAGACGCAAAATCGTGAGTGGCAATGATAAGAGACTGGGTCTAGTCACAACAAAACTCCAATCTTATTTTCATAAGACAAGACTCGATTATATTGAGACTAGAAAGAAAACTTTACTTACGGATAGAGAGGCACTCTCTGCAGCTGCTTTACTGGCATTCTGAATAGCCTCCATGGCGTATTGGAAGTTGTTTACAAATGCCTACAAACGAAACGCGACATAACATACTTTAGGTCAGCAAGGACCAAAACCAAAGAGACATAGTCTTTTGGACTATTAACATAAACATGATAACAAGAATTAACAAACCATGTTGACGAAGGGCAAAGTAACAATAATTATAAAATAACGTGTATTGTAGGGGAGCTCCGATGGGATGATATCCTTGTTTTATGATCACAGTTCCCTGAGAGGAAAAATTTCCCGCCAAAAGTTAAAAAAAGTTTGAGTTGAACCTTCATACTTATTATTTCATAAAAGAAATACCCGATGGTTTTTGTGTGTTTAGATATTGTGATTCAAACACTTGGTGTGTTGGTTAATTTTCAAAAAGATAAAAAACACTTGCTTGTTTTTTTTTTATTTTTGTTCACCCAGTTGAAGTGGTTGGCTTTTGTTGGGTTAATCGTCTTAAGGAGGCTTCCTAATTTTTAATAGGAGACTGGCAACTAAATATGGCTGGGCATGGATGCGTAGATAGCGATCTTGTCGAATCGTCATTCTATCACGACAACACTGTCTGCGTCTGATGTGAAATGTGAAATTTTTGGATGTTTGCTACGGTGAATTTCTTTTAAACTTGGTAATTAAAGTAAACAGAGTAAGCTCAACAACAAATCTAATTTTTAAAATTTTTCATAAGACAGAATTTTTAAAATCTCCAAAGTTTATTGCAAAAAAATCTACCTAGACAACTTATCCTGATATTTAAATATTTTATTCTTTAGTGGAATATCTAACCTCATACCAATTTCCAGAAAAATTCACAGAAGAAATCCGAAGATAATGCGTTTTAAATGTGATAATCGTGAAAATATGCCGATGTTTTAACGGTATTATTAACTTCTTAATAATCAAAAATTGCACCATTTAACAAATATCTCATGTTTATCATGCTTCTTCTAAAGTTTGCGCTAAAAACTTTGCACAAACTTTTCATCCTGTTAAAAACTATTTTAATGACAGAAATGCCTGTAAATGGAGACCGTACTAATTGCATCCTGTAAACTTAGAAACTGTACGGGGCCACCTTAAGCTTGCCTCTGATTGGTAGTTGAAGATTTTGGGAGAAACGCTCATTTCGTCAATGTGTCAATAAAGTTAACAGTTCTTTATTTGTTGTTATTTTATAAATGAAATACCAAATGAATTTCATTGTTTGGATACTGTGATCGAAACACTAGGGATGTTGGTCAGCCTTTTTTAACGTTATTCTCAAGTCTTGCTACATCCCACAGGTTTGAATCACATTATCCAAATATGGAAATCCATTTGGAATTTCTTAGATGCAATTTATGCGATCAGAACAACGTACCAATACATCGCTGACAAAGCGATTCAAGAAAATTACACGAATACGTCCAACGTTCATTTGGAATTTTGTATCAACTTTCTGCATGTTTCCATAGTTTCCACCGTCCGTTGCTCCATTGAATACCACGACCTAAGAAATACCGAGCAATAAACAGAGATGGATCGCTAATAATAACTTATCCGGCGGACAAGACCCCAGGAGGAACAATCGTATACGACAGTCCTGTAAACAGAGCCCTTATAAAATGACATATCCATCGTAAGCGAGCTCTGGTTGGCTATATACCTTGTTTGGAGAGGGGTATAAAAAGATGAAAAATTTCCCGCAAAAAGACGCAGCAGAATACTTGAGTAACATATGGATTCGTGGAATGAGTCGGAAAATGGAATCATAGCCAGAGATCCCAAACCAAAGGAACACAAGAGTAAATGATAGAACGAATTACAAGGCAACATTGACTGTCCAGGTAACACTGTGAGGGTTCTTCGGGAGGAAAAGAACGGAATTAACAGAAAGGACAATGCGAAGAGTGAAACTTACCTCCACGTTAAACAGTTCTTCGTTAACAATAGTTACAACCTGTGAAATTCAAAGGTAAACAGACTACTTCGTGAACAATTGAGAAAATTTACGTGGGTTTAAACTAAAAACACATCGTTAAGTGTTGTGATATTTTATTTGGGTTTCAAGTGAAAAGACAAAACAAGATTAAACACAGTGCTAATTATGTACGCATTCGGGTGTTAAAAGAAACAAGCCTTTTCGATAACCGTGATTACAACCTGCGAGGATAATGATTAGTTTTCAGAATTGTGAAGTCTACTTGAGTTGAAAATAAACAGCAGGAGAAAGGGTAACACAATATCAGTAAAACAAAGAATATAATGCAAACAGCATGATACATTAGCATATTAAAAAATCGAAATAATCTGCACGTGAAGTACTCATACCTTTCGGTACATGGTATCTCTCACTCCATCCAAAACAGAAAGGTCCTGCATTCTGGGAAACGTCAAAACTCGGTGATTTTTTTCCAACGCCAAAAAAATATAACCGTTGTCCAAGAATACATGGAAACACAATTTCTATACGTAGCGTTGTTGTAGTTGTTTTTATTGTTGTACTTGTTGATGATGTTGGGAAGTTTAAGCAAGCTAGTACGGCGACGGCATTTAACAAAGTTCATTAATTATAAGTATTTCCATAGAATAACATGTCCTTTATGTTTTAATGGATTATAAATATTGTTTTATACCTCCGAAAGTATTCAAAGTAGCTCTGGCCAGTTTGTTAACATTTGAACGACCGAAAACATTCTTCGCACTGTATGCTGACGTAGCCATGAAACCGTGGAAATGCTCCGAATGACGTACTGTGTAGAACCACCATAGTGTTGAAAATACTCTTGGAACTACAAATTATTCATCCCTTTTGTTTTGAGCGAAAAATTCTAGTGTATGAAGACGTTGCCGTAGACGTTGGCGTAGTGTTTGCTTAAACTCTCTGTTGTTATTGTGGTGGTGATTGCTGTGGTTTTTGCTGTTGTTGCTGCTGTTCATGTGCTGCCTAGATTTATATTGGGTTGTTATGGGGTTTTTTTTAAGTTAGTAAAGGAACTTCTAACTTCGTGTGTCAAAGCCAATAAATGTATTTAAATTTATGTAAAATATACCGTAAATTCCATCATTGATTATGCTTAAATTCATAAAAACATTAAATCACTATGTTCTAACCTTGCCAACACTGTAGTTCGATCGGGTAGCATTGAAACACCAACTTGAAGCTCTAAAATTCACAAGACTAATGAGTGAATTCGTTTGATGTATCAGTACTATCCAAAAGATGGTGTATGGTGATTGTGGAGAACGACAGTCATGGATGATTGTTGTGTGAAATAATAGCTGATTATTTTACTCAGATGGAGTGATGGTGATTGGTTATTGTTGTAGCAACTGGTACTGGATGACTTTGATGGATTTGAGATGACGGTAAATTAAGGTAATGCCGTTGATAATGTGGTATTGGAATGTATGGATGAACGGAGCACGCAATAGCAATTGCTAACTGTAGCGTTAGAAGTCGATTCATGATTGTGGTGAGAGATAGCGAAGATAACTGTTGACGAGATGATGATAAATGACTTTGGTATCAGATGGTGACGAATGACTTTTGTATCAGATGGTGATGAACGACTTTGGTATCAGATGGTGATGAATGACTGTTGTAGGAGATAGTAGTTGGTCATTCTGATGGGAACTGATCACTGATATTTCTGGCGTACGACAGTGATAAAGGATTGTAGTGTGGGGCAAGGACTGATGGTGGAGGTCAGAGTTTGTGGTGGACAGTTGGGGTGTTACATGGTGATGAATGATTGGGATGAGTGACAGTAGTTAATGATTGTCAGTTAATGAGGATAATTGTGGTGGATATTGCTAGTTGATGATTGAGTAGTGAGACAGAGATTGTGTATTGTGGTGCAAGATGGTGGTTGATGGAAGTGACGTTAGTTGGTAAGGTTGATGTTGTAAGGTTTTCTTACGTTTCATTTGTAGTTCAGCTACATCCCCTTTGACCGACGAAATAACAGCAATAAACTCTCCTAAACGAGCGTCCACCCTCATTTCGATAACTTCCTCGCTTGCTTTTACTGTTTTCGTCACCACTGCTGCAAAGATATAACCAAGTGGTCACTAGAACTGTCAAGAGTGAAACCCTATACCAGAAACATTGCAACCTCGTAACCAGTCTCTCACCTCCGTTCGCGCGGGAGAAGGGGGGTGGAGATAAGACGCTAAGTACAAAGTTGGAAATATTGTAGAAATATGATACAGGTTACTTCACCTCAAAGGAAAGCATAGCGGTATGAGAATAAGTTGGTCGGCGTTAGAGAGGATAGGAGAGAAGTCGGACGAGAAGGACATGAATTGGAGTGCTGGCATGAGCTGTGGTAGAAAAACAGTGAGGGTAGAAGTGTGGAAGGAATTGGTTAAGACTGAAGGTACGGATAATAGGAGGGGTTGAATATGGGGAGAATAGGTGTGCTTGAGGGGAAAAGAAGTGATGGAAGCTGCGGGCAGGAGTGAAGGAGGTAAGAGCGGGGTGTAGTACAGAGGAGGAGGGGAGTGGTAGTAGAAGTATTTTTAGAGTAGGAGCAGTAATGGGAGTAGGAGTAAGGGTGACCGAGAACATCAAGTTAGACTAAAAGATAATTATGAAAAATTATTATAATTATGAAAAATTATTTTATATTATTATTAATTATTATTTAGTTCTAAGTAAATGTATTTTTAGAGGAGGAGCAGTAATGGGAGTGGGAGTTCGGGTGACCGAGAACATCAAGGTACACTTCGCCAAGGTCCACTTTTACCATTTCGAACAGTCAATTGACAGATGGAAAAATGAAGCTGGCCAATGAGCTAAAGTCATACAGTCTGCGTAACGAGATACATCACCAAAATAACAAAGGAAAGTAAATCTGTGGATTACTGAGCTGATCCAGTCTTTGTACCTTTTGAATATGTCTTGTCCTCATTTGCTCCTCCTGGCTCGGCATCCACCTGGTCTTGTTCCTGTAGCTGTACATGTTCTTCACTAAACCCAAAATGAATGAATAAAACTTAGGAAAAAAGAAACCACAAATTCTCGATTTATTTAGCATATTCAAAGAAGGCTGAGAGTTTCTGGCTAACAATATGACTTCATTTTCCGAGATGTTTTCTGAGATCTCGGCGCGACCCGCCAGGAACAACACTGTTGCAATCCTGAATCATTCAGGATCGTTCTGACCAAGAATGTACAATTACGCAGAGTTAATAATTTAAAACTAGACGGCGCCAACCTTCGATTACCAGTAGGTCTCCGCCACTACCAATACCATTACGGTCAGTTGGGGACCGAACATCTCAGTACCAACTCCTTTGGTTCCCAACGCGTCTGACGTTCGGCTTCCGGTATGGCCCAACAAGATGTTGGCCTGTCTAGACTTATTTATTAATTTTTTGAGGTTTATTTATGGTAACGTACAATCACCCATAACCATAATCCAACCGGGCATCGCTCAGATTCAAATACCAACTCAAGCTTACCATGGAAAGACCATGTTGCAATGCATGTCTCCAGTTCATTGCCAAAAATCTTGCTGAGCAGACCGGCTTCATCACTTTCATACCACTTCGTACACCAACGTTTCACTTCATTACGATGTACACAGACACACATACAGTTAAACTGAATTCGTGATCACGTTCTTGTCAAATAATTCCTTGAATACATACTCACACATACCTGGTTGGGACAAGATTGTTTGCAAATTCCATCAAATGCAACAAGGCTTCTTCATGAAGGATCACTTTTAGGGAGGCAAACTGCAAATCAATCGTTTGCTCTGTGGAATTAAAGACTTCCTTGAATCGAGGGTTATCTTTGCTCGCCTGTAAGAACAAAGAAAGGGAGAACTTATGTAATAGTCTATAAGTTTAGGAAAGGGCTGTGAACTATGAGGTAGACATATTCCATGTCACAGTGTTAAGATACGTGATTCAAAACCACAGATTTTGATAAAGTTTTAAAATAGCGGAAATACTGATCAGACAATATAAAGAATTTCCCCGGAAGGGAAATCTACCCTTTAGCAAACATCTTTCGTCAGATGTATCAACATAGTCATCTCAAAACCTTGCCAAACTCTTAGTTTGGCCCCAATTTTTTTTCAAATCCTGGGTCTACCAGGGTTTAATCGTTTACCTTAATAAATTTCAGAGCCACAATATCCACGTCTGCCGGTGTACTGACAAGGTCCAAAGGAGCTCCATCGATGCCATGTAACATTTCCTTGAGAAAGATATCTCCGACATTGGCTGTGACCGTGAGGTCATGGGGACGCACAGTCACCTGGGCACCAAGTTTCAACAAATCGACCTCCAACAACAAGGTTTCAATGCCAAACTCGTCCTGTGTTCCCAAAGTCACGTTGATCTGCGTTAACAAATAATTCGTGTTTTAGCCTAAAGAGAATGTGTCTCTGTCTGTATGCAGCTCAATCAAAATTAACGACTATAAAGTTGTACCAGAGACCTGGTAATAACAAGGTTTGCAGTGGATCCTGGGACTGTTTTTAGGGATGAAAATAAAAGACTCGTTCCTAAAATTAGTCCCATGATGCAGTGTCAGCTCCGTTGTGACAGACCAATTCCACTGCTCGACGCTGGAATGGCTAATAGACCACTTTAAAATCAATATAATAGCAATATCACTATAAAAGCAATAGCCCAGGGCGAGTTATTAGTTTTTGTGGGGGAGCAAGAAACGTGAACTTTGAGACTAAAACCTCAAGAACCATGGCACGAATAACAAACACAAAGCTGCCTATGTAAGATCGTAAAGTAACAGGAAGACAATTTTGGAACGATTTTACCATATTGAAGATTCATGGTCCCCCAAACCAGTTTCTCGCCCCAGGCTAATACTCTTTTCCAAAGTGGCCGATTAGGTAAGGCAACATGACACGTCACGACTCGATTGTTCAAAGCCTGGATAGCTTATCCGTTGGATATGTCCTAAGGAGCAAAGAGCGTTATCTTTGCATTGAACGACCAAACTTAAATTCTATCTGCCACGTAAAACTACCCAGCGGGCATTTCTCTTTTCATTGAATAAAATTTAAGTTCAGTCGTTCAATAATTGAATAGTGCTGCTCATCCGTAACTTCACTCGTTAATAAGTTCTCTTGCATTAAAGCAAGGATTCAGATTCTTGTCAGAAACACGGCACTCCTTTCGAGCTGGTTATCCCAACCATTTAGTTCTGTGCGTTTTGGTTGAATACGATAACATTCAGACTTTCACCTAGACTGTGCCTACCTGGACAATCTCAAACTTAAGAGCAACATTTGTTTGGCTAGCTTTAGCCAGTTTCAGGGCTTCCGCATCCTCTTCGCTTGTGGCAGATCTACAGTCAACAACGATATATGTTTATACTTTTATTAATTAAATAAATTAATTTTATATTTAAAATTAATTAATTATATTTAAAATTAATAAATTAATTTATAAATTTTATTAATGTTTGGCTAGCTTTAGCCATTTTCAGGGCTTCCGCATCCTCTTCCCTTGTGGCAGATCTACAATCAACGACGATATATGTCAAAGCTTTGGATGTACATTCTATCAACACCTCAGCTTTCCTATCAAGCTGAAGAAAGTCAAGCCAACTAAAGTCAAGCCACTTCAACGAGATGGAAAAAAACCCAACAAAAAACAAGTGAACGTGTTTTAGCCAGTCGAAAGTCAAACAGCACAGGTACTGTTTGAATTATAATATTCAAACACACAAAAACCGTTAGGTATTTCTTTTATGAACTAATAAGCCTGAATGTGCTACATAAATTCAGTAAACTTTTGACATTATTGGGCTACTTCATTATGCTTACCGATAACTTTCAAGACTACCGATAGGAGTTTCTGGTGGTGTTTTAAATTCATCATCTACTTCTGACGATTCAGTTTCTCTCTCAGCAATAACTTTATATGGTGAGACGTAAGCTTCGGTAATAACTCTGCGGGTAATTGGCTGAAATAAACGTTGAGAAAACGTTAGCCTCCGTGGAAAAACATCTTTTCAATAGCGAACAAAAATCCTAAAACTGGATGAAAATAGCCGAATTTATTCAAACTCTTCGGCGACGAATCGGGCCGTATATAAACCCACGGTTATTCTTCGGAATTTTGGGCATTAAGAATCGACAAATCAGCTGATTAAACGTAAGTTCAAATTGTATACTTATAATATTGTTAAGAAATCACTGAACAGTTGAGCAAAAAGATCCTCCTGTCTTTATTACTCCCCCTTCCAAGGGGACCGGAGCAGAGTTTATGCAAAGTTAAAAGACAAAGTTAAAAGACAATCTAGTTGTCTTCCTACGGGACAAATCTCTTTGTCTGCAATAAAGATATCATGCAGAATTGCACCGCGGTGGTACACATGTCACTCACCACAGTGAATAGGGTTCGATTTCGGCTTCATGGAGTTCTCTTACCAAAGTTAACCAGGAAGAACTATTCAGTTAGTTGATCGGATTAACCGATATAAATTAAGACATATGAATCAGGTATTTCGTATGTGAATGTGTTCTAATTCCACATTAGACTTGTCACAAGTCGACCACTTTTGTATCGCCACTGTCCGGCAACGAGTAAAGGGCACGACTTGTTTCACTTGCAGAAATTTAAATCGGACGAGCTGTTCTAAATGGCAAACGTTATTTGCCTAATTAAGTCACATCACCACAATAAGGTCGTTTGAATACGTGCTTGTTATTGACGAGATTGATGACACCCCCCAGTTACACCCCAGTACACAAATTCACCGGTAAATTTGGTGTATTGCAAGTGAGGCAAGTCCTTCCAGGCGGAGAAACACACTGTGAAAAGGGGACTGGGAAGGACTAGTAGTAAGTCTAATTCCACATGTAAAATGAACATTTATTTGTCAAATAAATTTCATACCTGAATCTTTAATATCGTATGTGATATACATATTTCGCATGCCAAGGTTTCACATGTGAAATTCTGAACAATGGTATTTCACACGTAAATCGAATAGGTCCCATCATTAATATGTGAAACAAAATTTCAAATGTGAAATGTTCTAATTCCATATGTTTTTAATTGTAAACTTACACATCGCGTTTTCGTATGGGCTCATACATCATTACCTAGCTAACACAACAGACTACTTTCGCATCTCCATACGCTCCATTTGGGTGAAACTTTGCAGAAAAACAACGAACGTCTAGCTCATCGATGCATCACAGTATTTCGTGGGAAAACGTTTATTAAAATTTGTATCCCAGCCTTTCTCCCTCAACAAAAGAAACGAACGGTACGAAGGGAGATTTGGAAATGCACAATTCTCCCCAGCGCATATTGTTTTTCTTTCTTACTTACTTCTTCTGTTGTCACCTTTGAAACTTTTTTGCACTCCTCTTCCCCAGGAATTGGTATTGACGATACAAGCTGTGAAAAATCAGATACCAAGGAACAGTCTTAGCACATGTTTATCGCGACTTTAGGATAATAAATCTATCAGAGATATATCAGTACGCTACTTTACCTCAATCAGATCTAGAAGTTTCTTATCAGTGAGGCAAATTTGTAAAGAAGAAAGCGAACCAGCTAGGTATATTCTGTAAAAGAAAATTGAAGTCCATAGGCTGCTAAGACAATAATTTCTAAACATTTAAGCAGCTTCTAATTAAATACACTGAAATACAATAACACTTAAGGTCAATACTTTTGTTGTTCTCCATTGGTTTGCACAGCACAACGACATAACATGCTGAAGAACACTGATGTTGGATTTCGACGGGTTTTTTCAATTTCTTAACTACCGGGAACTAAATATAACCGTAAACCTGTAGGTTACTTACTGTGTTAATCTGACATCATTTTGTGCTAGACATTTCTGAAGTTGCAGGTCAAGACCGAAAGGATTTAGCACATGTAATTTGGACTCTTCTTCGTTGCGAACGTTTTTCCAGTTTTGGCCTTTGAACAAAGCAACGGATGAATAAACAAACCATAGTGTTAACTTCTACGTCTCATTCCCCAACCTAACTACGTTTTCGGTACATTCTTCGTACATTCAATCTTACAAGTCACAATACTCTGCTTTGACCTTTCCCTCTCTTGTCATCCTCCTATCTCTACCTCTTATTTTCTCAGAATCATCCTCAGGGTAATATGAAATAAAAAATTCATAATTATCCTACACTGCCGAAGTCAACGGGAAAAGTTAACTCGAGCGGGATTTGAAATGACACCTTTGGGAATCCAGTCCGCCGGTCCGCCGTTTCACCTGTTGAGCTATCAAGTCTACAGGGATTGGAGGTAAGTTATTATCCAACTTAAGTGCGCGAGATATTTTCGCGACAACTTAGCGCTATCCAGGAGGATGGATGTGCAGTGTTCCAATTCTAGACTCGATAGCTCAACAGGTAGAGCGCGGACCGGATTCCCGAGGGTGCGAGTTGAAATCCCACTCGAGTCAATTTTTTCAGTTGACTTCAGCAGTGTAGGATAATTATGAATGTATCGTTTCTTATTACCTTCTACCCTTCCTTTCTTTTCTCTTCCACACTTTTCTTTATTATTTCTTAATTATATACATCATTTTAATAATAATATTTCCTTCTTATAGTTGTATTCACAGAGGGGAGTATTCTCATCAAAAGATTATTTTCACACGGGTTCCCAAAGCAAAACAAAAATGTATAAAACTGGAAACATAATAAAAATAATATATTCTCCCCACCACAAATTATCTTACCGGACATGTCCCACCACACCTATTCCATTCCATTCTGATTCAAGACCAACTTAGAGCCTGTCTCATCCTGATCTACAGTACTAACCCGCTTCTTTAACATTTGCTTACTGAGAACATTTCTTCTCTCGAGAGCTGTCTTCGTACATGTTTCTTCACTGGGTTTTTTTATCCAATAATACTAGCCAGAGATTGATTTTCTGGCGGGCTGCACCTGCCCAGATTTTACCTCCTAATTAAAAGTTGTTTCTGGATAAGTTTTCAATTAAACTTACCACCAGTACGCTAATTCAAGTGTTCTTTTAATCTGGTCTTGGACAACATGAAAATTACCTGGCTTTGCCATCAGTATCTGAAGCTGTCTCAGCTCGATGTTAAATCGATCGTAGCATTTTTCCTCGAGTTCTTCAATAGTTAAGGACTAGATTCAAGAAGAAAAAAGAAACAGACGCCATATTTAAACAACAGAGTGCTATGATGTCACCTTTAAAGCATAACCGTCTTTGGCTTAAAATATTGTTCAGAATAACTTCATCGTTTCACCCAGCGGTTTATACTAATGGTCCATGGCCAGGTGATGTATATCCCAGGTAGTTTATACATGGCTTATAAGTTAAAGCGAGTAAACAATGCTATTTACGCTTTGAATACTGTTATCACTGGGCACTGAAGTAAATGAAGGTGAATTAATCCAACTAAACCAAATTTTATGAATTTAAAAAGCATTTCCACCTTTGTGTTTGTTATTCGTTCTTGAGTGGGATCACTGCTGACTTTTAAGCCACCAAGATCCAAAACCAACTTTGAACAATTCCTGAGAAAGAAATCAAGTGAAGAAACGTCGAACCAGTTCATGTATCATTCAATAATGCATTCACACATATT
Source organism: Nanipora kamurai (assembly GCA_036872915.1). NCBI lineage: Eukaryota > Metazoa > Cnidaria > Anthozoa > Scleralcyonacea > Helioporidae > Nanipora > Nanipora kamurai. Next base: position 7,925 of record JBAHVQ010165551.1, on the reverse strand, counting down.
CATGTACACTTAAATGTGCACGTAAACGCGCACGTACCGAGTAAACAAGTTCAACTACGTCAGCTACAGACAATTTTTGATGTCTTGTAGGTGGCGAGACATCGAGAATTGTCTGTAGGTTTTTAACCAATCAGAGCCGAGATTGTAGCAGTATTGTACAACAAAAATAGTTATAGATACCATTTAAAAAATAAGTGGCATGTCTGTATTGGAATCCAAAAATACGAGGCACTGCCGATTGTTCTTATATTCCCACAAAGTCTGACCACTACTTTTGCATGTTACTTCAAACACTATTATTAACACACTATGAAACAGTTATCTGTACAAATTACCCGAAAGCGCATTTGATGAATGTGTACGGACGACATGTGAACTTTTGTTAAACTCGTTTCTTCAGAAAAATGGATTCTGAACTCCACGAAAAATGCATATTGGGCACGAGTTTAGTTTCGGTTATGTTGTAATGCATGGGTCATTTGTTCAAAGCCTGGGTAGCTTATACGGCAGATAAGTTCCAACGGGGTAAACAGCGTTATCCATGCATTGAACAAACGAACTTAAATTCTATCAGCCGAATAGAACTATCCAGTCAGCATCTCCCAATTCAGCAAATAAAATTTATGTTCATTTATTCAATGCTTGAACGGCGTTGCTCACTTGCTACGACCTGTCCGACGGATAAGATATCCAGGCTATGAACCGCCGGGCTCTAACGTTTAATTCATCATTCCTGCATTAAATTAAACCACGGTAAGATACAAGTTCACGGCAACCAGGTCAAAGGTCCGACATACCAAATGCTACTCTGGTTTGTAAATTTTATGAACGTAACTTCGAGAAATTACAGTTCACCACCCGTGGGTCGTAAACTGTAATTTTTTTAAGTTACTTTCACAAAATTTACAAACCAGAGTAGCATTTGGTAAATTAAATCAGTTTTGAATTTTGCTTATGAACTATTAATCAGTGTTAAGGATTGCACAAACAAGAAGCCTGATAACTACAGCGTTACATAAATGAGTACATGAAAAAATAGTAGTTTTTCGCCAATAACAGAGAAACGTGCTCACAACCCATGAAACGTCGTAAACACTACGAAACTGGCTCCTAATGGAATCACCCGCTTTTAACTCTATGGAAACAAGTAAAATGCTGATTCCTTACTCTGTCAACTGTCCTTTTTCTGGAATAATCACGTATGGAGAGTGGATCAAGACGTCAACATCGAGCACCTGGAAGAAACATAGTTGCAAGAAACTTTATAAAAAGAATCACGTCATCATCTTCAGTCAAGGTCAATAATAAATGTCAAGAACAAAGAACAATCTAATGTCTTTGGCCCAATGACTTTAAAAACACCAATGTCCACTCGTCTTAATTAACAAAATATTAATTTACCACTCATTACTCCAGCTGAAAAGAACTGAAAATACACGACAGACTTCGATCCAACTGTTAAAAAGGAAGTAGGTTTTAGGAAATTTTTTGCTGATCAAACTGCGGAACGCGAAGGACTCCGAAAACGCTGAGTTCCAGACGGGACTCGTACCCGCAACCTTCGGAATGTTAGCCAACCTTCTGGGTAGCATTCAGAAGGTTGCAGCAAAAAAATTCCTAAGACTTTAATAGTATCAAACTGCAACTCAAAATTCAAAGGAGGTAGGTTTGTTCTACACTACTTTTTGATTTGTCAACAAGATTCTGACAATACAGCTTAACAGAGTGGGACATTTTGGTGACAGGTTTTCCATGAATCCAAAAACCTGTTATCTTGTAAACCTGGGCTGAACTTGAAAACCAAATAATGGAAAATCAAAACAAGTAACTAAACCTAAAAGCAGGATTAACGTAGACTAAGGTGCCATTCAAACAAAAACATTGAAATATGAGTTTTGTCTCCGTACCGTCTGCGTCTCTATAGCGTATGAGAGGTTCGCTCGTGACTGACTTCTCAGTCCATTAATTTGAGAGTACGCTGCGGCTGAGATCCTAGAAAACAGAAAAGGAAGAAGCGAGCTGAGAAGTTTAGGTGCCGAAAAATCTTAGTACTGTTGTACAATAAGCATTTATGGACTATAAAACAAGTGAATTCATACTTGCATAATCTAGAATTTTGATAAAAAGCCCTATTATCAGTGACTATCGATTACAGTTCTATGTATCAAGTTATCCTACATTGTATTTCTTTATGTTAAAAATTTGAGAGCCCGGACAATATATTTAAATAGAGGCATAACAAAGACGTATATTATGAAAATGTTTAATGAACTGACGTTTCGTTAAATGTTTTCGTAATATATGTTTTTGTTATGCTTCTATTTAGATATGTTGTCTGGGCCATCATATTTTTAACTCGAGTTCGATTTCCGCCTGGATCATCAATTGCTACTATTGTATTTCTTTACTGAATGCTGAACAAAAATTTAGTTCATGTGGGAGCTTGGTACATATTAGATGACAAGCGAACGTTCGTCAAGCTCCTTATCTCAGAGTGAGACGCTCTAACCATTGAACTACCACCGGTCATCAGAAGGTTGCGGGTTCGATCCCCGTCTAGGGCTCAGAAATCATTTTCTGAGATAGCGAGCTTGACGAACGTTCGCTCGTCGTCTGATATGTCGACAGCACAAAAAAAAAACCAAAAACAAAACTATACCACAATTTACCTTAAACAAATAATGTACAAACTGATGAAGTTCCACAACCTAGATTAGGAAACTATATATTCTGATGAACGACTTACTCGGATAGTTGAACATCCTCTGGAAGTTCAAAGAATTTAATAAGACTGTCGACTGAGTTCTAATTGAAAAAACAAAACATTTTTATTAGACCGTGTCGTATAACTAGCATTCCTCTAATTACAATCAAACCGAGAACAAAAGCACTAATAACGTTCAAGAACAAATCTTAGGCAAAAGGTGAGGACAAGGCCAGCTAAGATAATCAACTATAACGACCTTTATCACAAACAAATCTGACAACTCGTAAAGAATCACCAGCTATTCGACTGATCTGTTAGTCAGCCACTCAACTTTCAACCCAGCTTACCTATGAACATAACCGTAACTAACAAGTCATCAACCATAACCAACCAGCCACAACTAACCATAACCGACCAACCATAACCAGCCACAACCAACCATAACCAACCAACCATAACTAGCCATAACCAACCAAAACCGACTAACCATTACCAATCAACTAACAACCAACCAAATAAACCATAACCAACTAATTACGGAAATAACGAAGTAACCAACAAACTTGTTCTCCGAACAAAAACCAACTCCTTTATCCAAAAACCAACAGAAAAAATCGATCAACAAGAGGTCAGAGAGTAAACCAATCAAGCAACCAAACAACGAAAAAGACCACCAACTGACACACCTACCGGTAACCGAGATCCTAATGAGCTAACAAACTAACCAGACAAACTGTGTAACTCCAATTCATTTGCACACCTCTACTTACCGCGTGGTAAATGACTTCCAACGGCTGCATAGTTAGTCTTATTCTAACGTCACATTTCCCATCGAGAGGGTTGATCTCCAACCAAACATTCGCGTAATCTGTCACATCTGTTCAAAGATAATCGTTGCTCTATGAAACAATCGACTGTAAGAACACCCAGGCTCCAAACAAGCGCTGGCAAACTCCCAAAATGCGCGTGTTTTTTTTAAGTTTTGCCAACATCCACATTTTGTCAAAATACTTGCCAGTATACACTTCTCTCATGCAATTTTGACTAAGATACAAAATCAAATTCGGAACAGAAACCATTGGACCACAGATTAGGGTGCGAATGCTAAATTCCTAAGTATCACTCCCAAACGGCCTTCGTGGCCTACAGCCCTGGGTCGTCGATAAAGCCGCAGTTCCACAAGCGAATTTTTGCTTGCACAGGCGATCCAACTAGATGAAAAAATAATGGTGTCTACACGAAGCGACAAACGTCCCTCACAAATAGCTCTGTTAACAGGCCATGAGTTATGAGAAAGACTAAAATGGTTTTGTATTCGTTTCTTGTTGGCTTAAAATCACAAATGCAAATCGACTGTGCGGGAAGATAAAACGCTGGTTGGCAGCAAAAGTGATAAAAGGCAACTTTTGTCGCCAATAAAACTAACTGGTTGGATTTCTTGGAAGTTGTTTTTTTTTTCGACGATTTTTCGAGCAGTCGTGCTACCTGCGCAAGACCGGGTGCATGCTTGTGATTTTCTTCATATTTTGGCGACGCAAAATGTTTTCAAAAAGGTCACCCTCAGACCACTAATAAACCCCAACATACGGCCACTTATACCTGTATGATAGGCAACTGAATGGATAATCTCGGGAGAACTTTGGTTGTCAAACGGACTGCCGACAACATTTAAATGTCCCATTTTTGCTGTAACACTACAGAAATGAAAAACAAAATTTCTTAATCACGCTTTTCACATTCGTAATTTTGCCAGTAAGACTCTTCAAGTAAACGACATAAAACATAAAAAGTACAGAATGCCCCGTAGGCAGTGTAAAACAGTGAAGGAAGTTTAAACATTGGCAGACTGCCAAACTTATGTTGGAAAACTTATCATTATTATTTGTGAATATTTACAGATGATGAAGTATTACAGTATACCAAAACTATCAACATGTGTCCTCTAACGTTTCGAGGTAAGTCCGTTTGTCATACAGTGAAACAATTTATCAATGGAACACGTTTCACTCTCTGACGAAAGGTCTAAGCTCGAAGCGTTAGTCTACCAAGGTCGGCAGTCTACCATAAGTATATATCACATTTTTCCCGCATTTGGTCCGGTAAATGATCCTTGACAACAACGCTCATTTCATAAGTTTTACTTTCGAAATGATCTCTGTTTAAATATCCAATGCAATCCAAGATTGCCTTTTCGTTCTTTCTAAATGACCCAATTTTTCTTCTTACTTTTGCTCTTTCACTTTCTATCGCAAACCATTCCTCAAACCCATCCTTTCACGTTTCACTTTTTCTTCTATTTCCTACACTTCGATCAGTCCGGTCATTCCCTTCATTACTATTTCTCAACTTCATTTTTGTCTTCTCTTTTCTTCTTTATCCATCTTTTTCTTTCTTCTTCTCCTTCCTCTCAATCAATCGCCTCTCTAATTTGGTTTTTTTTCTTTTTTCTACCCCTTCTACCTCTCTTCCCCATTTGAACCTGTCCTCCTATACCACCCCTCCTTACACGTCACGATTATTTTTGATTAGAGAGACAAACTTATTTGAATTGACATTTAATTCTTAACTCCTTCACTGTCACACTTTTCCCTTTGACGAGTCAAGTCCCCCGTGGCAGGGTAAAAGTTAAGTGGAGGATGAAAAACTTAGCGGGAAAAAAATCTCAACAAATTTGTCTCAAGTTTACCTCAACCCTTGCCCACCAGGTCTGTAACCCAGCTCCATAAACATATCATCCAGGTTGACTTTTGCGATGTACATGGCTGGAGTGACTGTATCATCCCTCAAGTTCACAGATATCTTCTTCTGTCCAAACATGAGTTTATAGGCTACATACTAAGGGTTAGAAAAAGCAGTTCCAACTGGCAATGATCAACTAGCTACACTGTGCTTTATCAATATAACTTTATAAAAAACGCAAAGCCAGTCCGAGTGGTTTAACGATAGCATAAAAATTTGAAATGTTCTTTCACTTTTCTCACATACGTCTTCTGACAAGTCTTTTGGTCGTTATTAATTGTACAGAGTAAACCCTTTCTCGAAGAAGTACAAAATAAAGGAGAATTCAAGTGGAAATTTCCCTGAACATTTCCAGAAAACTCTAAATAACAACGTAAACCGGACATCCGCAGAAACTTTTTATGGACAACATCTGTACAGGACTTAAGCTGTGTAACTGTGGTATTACCAGAAAGGTGCCGTGCCAAAATGCTGGATGATGATTTTTTCGGTTCCTTGGACATTATTGACAAACGGTATGATAGATAAAATGTTTTTCCGGATCTGTGACTTTCTTGCGTTAACAGAAAATAACGTACTTGAATGCTGAACACAATTTTTTTTTTGGTTCACGTGGGAACTTGGTATACATCAGACAACAGCGAACAACAGGAATCAACGACAAGAATCGTTTTTCTGAAATAATGAGCTTGATGAACGCGAACGTTCGTCAAACTCATTATCTCAGAAAAACGATTTCTGAGCCCTAGACGGGAATCGAACCCGCAACCTTCTGATGACCGATGAGACGCTCTAACCATTGAGCTACCACGACTCAGATGGTGAGCAATATGATAATAATAATGGAAATACTTGAATGCTGAACAAATTTTTTTTTTTGGTTCATGTGGCAGCTTGGTATATATCAGACGACCAGCGAACGTAGGTCAAGCTCGTTACCTCAAAAAAATGATTTCTGGCTCGTTCGCTGGTCATCAGAAAATATTAAATGTTGTATCATGCGCATGATATTAAAATAACCAACAAAGTAGAGTTCGAAACGACGCTCGACTGACACTTAATAACACAAGTACACAGCGAAGAGCTATCTTCCATGAATTCGTAGAGTTTGTTGTTGGTGATTACAGGTCTTGGACTAGTACTGTATTTGATAGGATCATTTCTTTACGTTGATTTATGTCGGTCATAACCCAAACGTTTAAATCTTTTAATCAGTACATTACAATCCGCATTGGTAGACCTCTTTGTAATCCCTTAAAATGACGTTCCCAACAAAGTTACCTCCTTTGGCAGTTTCACTGTAGATTCACTTTCACTGTAACCAATAGCATCATACAACTTCTGCCATTCAGCCATTTGTTCTTCTTCTGTCAAATCAGCAACTAAACAACATGGAATATAAACCTCTTGTACTTTGTCGACAATTAACGGACACTAAAACCGCTTTAGATAAAACGAAAGATTCAACATAGGACTCGAACTGTCTCGATCTAAAGCAGGCAGTAAGGGTTGTAACCTGCCGTTTTCAGGAAATTCTAACATAGTCTTTCCCAACCAGAGTTTAATCGGAATCGGGGGCTGAACAGGGTTTTCAATAGATCTATGATTCCTGAGACGTAAAATGAGGTAATCTGGGATCATGACTTTACAAGTTTAACTCGTTTTCGCAAATGTCAACTAATATAACAAAAGTACCTTTTTCCTTATTCTTTGATTTCTTTCCAAAGAAGCCAGAAAACCAGCCACCTTCTTCTTTCTTTCTCTTCTCATTTAATTCGTAATTAGTGCCCTCCCTCTTCGTCTAGGAAATAATGGTTACTTATTAACCGAGTGTAGGATTTGTACGGAAAAGTATTGCCTGAGGTTTTCGTACAGACCGAGGGACAAAGGAGTTAGGTCTGTACGACAAAACCCGAAGGCAAATACTTTCCCGAACAGGCCAAACTAATGACGTTAATAAGGAATTTACGATATGGCTTTTGTTTTTTTCCTTTATGTTTTTAATGCTTTTCTTGTTTTGTGAGGTGACGTATTATGTTTGTTTTCACCAATGCCTTCTTACGGGTTTTAACTTGTTTTTTATTTATTCGTCTACTTTTGTGCTCAAAATCATCGAGGAAGATTATTTGACCAAGTCATAGGCACTTTGTGGTCGTTAATCCTTTGTAAAGCATTTCTGAACCTGGTTTTGTCTGCCTTCAAACCAACGCAGAAATTTTCCCGCCAAACCTTGGCGGACTGGACGGAAAACGAGTTCAGTCACACATAATTAACAAACAGATTTCATTTTTCCGTTGTCTGTGCAGTTATATATGCACAGATGACGTAAAGTAAAGTAAAGTTCCTTTATTTACACTGGATAACCCTATCAGCTAGATATTACGCTGTTATCCCTAGGGGTTCAGTAAGGGCCATCCCTCATGGGTCCAGTGTTACTACAGGAGGAAACCGGAGTACCCGGAGAAAACCTGCGATGTTT
>JBAHVQ010165532.1:0-20292 GCA_036872915.1 Nanipora kamurai | reverse complement strand
TGTTTGCATATACGTGCCACAATTTGAACAAAACATAGCTGACATGTGGTTTCATGTGGTATTAAAAACTCCTGATCACGCGCGACTAGTGTAAAAAAACAATCTGCCGCTGAGGGTCACTGTCGACATTTATTTCTGTGTTCCGACATTATTTCTGCGTTTTGAAATATATTTCTGCGTTTTGAAATATATTTGTGCGTTTTGAAATATATTTGTGCGTTTTGAAATATATTTGTGCGTTTTGAAATATATTTGTGCGTTTTGAAATATATTTGTGTGTTGCACTTGTGGGCCACCGTAATTAATAGCTAATAAATCAGGACCAGTAAATGCTGTGTCTTATTAGCTTATTGTCAGTAAACCAACAACTTGGTCTGACCAACCCCAATATTTTTGCATCAAAAGATTCTGGAGGAGAGACCTTGTCTTCAATGCTAACAACAAATAGATAGCATCAATAATACATAAAAAATAAGAGCCAGTAAATTCAGTGTCTTATTAGCTAAATTGTCAACTGTTGTCAGTAAACCAAAAGCTGTTGGACCAACCCCATCCCTTTTAATGAAAGTACTTTTGCATGAACAGTGTGGAGCATAGATCTCCGTCTTTAATGCTAACAACAAGGAGATAGCATCGATAATATCTGATAAATAAGAACCAGTAAATGCAGTATCCCATTAGGTAAATCATCAAATGTTGTCAGTAAACCAGCAGCTGGGCGTAACCAACCCTATTCCTTCAATGAAGGTACTTTTGAATGAACAGTCTGGAGTATATATCTCATTTTTAATGCTAACAAGTAGATAGCATCAATTAATAGCTAATCAATAAGAACCAGTAAATGCAGTATCCTATTAGGTAAATCATCAACTGTTGTCAGTAAACCAGCAGGCTTTGTCTAACCAACGCCATTCCTTCCATCAAGGTGCTTTTGAACGAATAGACTGTGGAGCATCGATCTCATCTTTAATGCTAACAAGCATATAGCATCAATAATTAATTGCCAATAAACAAGAACTAGTAAAAACAGTACCTTAGTGCACAATAAATAAGTACCAGTAAAAGCAGTGCATTATGTAAATCACAAACTGTAGTCAGAAAAGCCAGCAGTTGGGTGTAACCAACCCCATTCCTTCAATGAAGGTACTTTTGAATGAACAGACTGTGGAGCATAGATCGCCATCTTTAATGCTAACAAGTAGATAGCATCAATTACTAGCTAATGAATAAGAAGCAGTAAATGCTGTCCGTTAGGTAAATTATGAACTGTTGCGAGCAAAGCAACAGCTTGGTCTAACCAACCCAGTTGCTTCAATGAAGGTACTTTTGAATGAACAGAGTCTGGAGTATAGATCTCATCTTTAATGCTAACAAGTAGATAGCATGAATTAACAGCTAATAAATAAGTACCAGTAAATGCAGTATCCTATTAGGTAAATCATCAAATGTTGTCAGTAAACCAAAAGCTGTTGGAGCAACCCTATCCCTTTTAATGAAAGTACTTTTGGATGAACAGTGTGGAGCATAGATCTCCGTCTTTAATGCTAACAAGTAGATAGCATCATTAATTACTAGCTAATGAATAAGAAGCAGTAAATGCTGTCCGTTAGGTAAATTATGAAGTGTTGTGAGCAAAGCAACAGCTCTGTCTAGTAGTAGTCAAAGATGACAAATATCTAGAATATTCCGTCCGTTAAAAACCATTTGATGTGGTAATATCTATAAAAATATAATGTAAAAATATATATATATATACAATAAAATTAGATATGTAACAAATATTTCCATTTGTAAACAGGTTGTTCACAAATCATATGATATTTGTGTCGATTTTGATGTTGTTTGATGTAACTTTGAAAGTTGCGAATCGTTTCATTATGTTCTGTTACAGATTGACGACCAAACTAAAAAAAGATAACACTTACGATAGTTATCTAATATGTAATAATTATTCATTCTTTGAAAAATACCATACACACCTTGCAAGTATAATGCCCTCTTTTGCTGCGACCGGGTATTACTGGGACCGGTTGATGGTTCACTATTTTGCTGGGAAGAAGATTCCTCGCAATCAGATGACGGATTATTCTCAGTGCAGTTGGTTGATGGATTGGTTTCATCTTGCTTGTTCGACGGTGTTTGGATGTAGAGGGTTCTTGGTGGCTGGTACCGTCGAACACATATTACCAATATCGTGTGAATGCAAACAATTAACCTTTGGTGGTGTTGACTGTTCAGAAGTCAGATCAAGGACAGCTACAGCTACTGCGGGTGCAGGTTCACATGGTTGTTCGGTAGAAGGACTGGTGTTTTGATGACTTTCTGCGGGCGAAGTCAATGTATGAGAAGGAGATAAAGGTGTTGTAGGAGGAACGGGAAGGTCATTAGTTGCTGGAGATAAGGCAGATGTGTTTGAGGTATTGGATATATCTTTGTTGCTGTTAATTTCCATTTTTCTGTGAAGTTGTACAAAAAAAAATTAAAAAATACGTCAATATTATTCAAACAATCTTTTAAAAACAGGACCGTTGAGACAAGGAAAAATAGCAGTAATATTACACCCTGGAAGGAGAAAAATACCATGCACATCCTTACATATACAATCCGGTGGTGGTGTAGGGCTAGTACGTAGTCGACATCGCATTTGTATGCACCGTCGCATGAAAGGAGCGCCAACACGTAGAAAAGCACAACAACAAGGTGGGTTTTTACCTATGTTACCCTTGATTGGTCCTTTATTAGGAGGTGCATTAACATAATGAAATACAATTTGATCAAAGCATGTGACCCGTTGAATAGTTGTGATTACTGTTGTTGTCCTACTCAAAATATTAAACGAAAATATTGGCAGTTAATTTTTTATTCAGTGGAAGATGAATTGAAATGGGACAATTTGTTTTTGAAATTAGAAAATGAAGTTTTGAATTGAACGAATATAATTTGCGATGAGTTCATAATATACGCTATCGAGAATAGTGTTGGTTTGTTGTGTTATAATTACAATGCTTTGACTAAATGAGTTGTATTAGAATCGTTTGAAAGTTTTTTTCGTGATTTAAATACTGATTTACATTTATGTGATGTTCATGTTGGTTTTGCTGAAATATTCCCAAAACTCAAACAAGATATTTTTTGGCATCAGAAGTATTATCATTTTTACAAAGATTTATCCTTTATTACGGATATTCACTTGCGCACTGCGTACGCAAATGAAAAATATATTTTTATGTCGAACACATATTACCAATATCGTGTGAATGCAAACAATTAACCTTTGGTGGTGTTGACTGTTCAGAAGTCAGATCAAGGACAGCTACAGCTACTGCGGGTGCAGGTTCACATGGTTGTTCGGTAGAAGGACTGGTGTTTTGATGACTTTCTGCGGGCGAAGTCAATGTATGAGAAGGAGATAAAGGTGTTGTAGGAGGAACGGGAAGGTCATTAGTTGCTGGAGATAAGGCAGATGTGTTTGAGGTATTGGATATATCTTTGTTGCTGTTAATTTCCATTTTTCTGTGAAGTTGTACAAAAAAAAATTAAAAAATACGTCAATATTATTCAAACAATCTTTTAAAAACAGGACCGTTGAGACAAGGAAAAATAGCAGTAATATTACACCCTGGAAGGAGAAAAATACCATGCACATCCTTACATATACAATCCGGTGGTGGTGTAGGGCTAGTACGTAGTCGACATCGCATTTGTATGCACCGTCGCATGAAAGGAGCGCCAACACGTAGAAAAGCACAACAACAAGGTGGGTTTTTACCTATGTTACCCTTGATTGGTCCTTTATTAGGAGGTGCATTAACATAATGAAATACAATTTGATCAAAGCATGTGACCCGTTGAATAGTTGTGATTACTGTTGTTGTCCTACTCAAAATATTAAACGAAAATATTGGCAGTTAATTTTTTATTCAGTGGAAGATGAATTGAAATGGGACAATTTGTTTTTGAAATTAGAAAATGAAGTTTTGAATTGAACGAATATAATTTGCGATGAGTTCATAATATACGCTATCGAGAATAGTGTTGGTTTGTTGTGTTATAATTACAATGCTTTGACTAAATGAGTTGTATTAGAATCGTTTGAAAGTTTTTTTCGTGATTTAAATACTGATTTACATTTATGTGATGTTCATGTTGGTTTTGCTGAAATATTCCCAAAACTCAAACAAGATATTTTTTGGCATCAGAAGTATTATCATTTTTACAAAGATTTATCCTTTATTACGGATATTCACTTGCGCACTGCGTACGCAAATGAAAAATATATTTTTATGTCTAGAATATCAGAGAATCACAAACGTTGAATCCGCGTCAATTGCACCAAGTATGATTGATATCAATATGTAGTAGAACGATCAGATCTTTAGAATATGGGGACGTGTTTGTTTTCGATGGTGATGAATATAAGAAAGTGTGCGAGTAAAATAAAATGGTCATAGATGTAGTGACGACTGATGAGTAAGAAAGATAAAATGTTTTCGGTTTTACTTATATTGTTTTTTTGGCTTCAAGTACACAAGACATCGATATGAAAGTAGTGTTTGAACAAAAATTGTACTTACGTTGATGAATGATGAAGATTTCAAAAAACGACTTTGGTTAGCTGAAAGGCAAGAATGTGTACTGTTTACCACAGTCGATATTTCTTTGTTGGTTTGCAAAAAATGCGATAGATGTTGCACTGAAGTGTGTTTTTTTTACACTTAGGGGGAGGGGGTATATTTTCTAAGATCACCTGTATGAACAATGTCATGTTTAAAAGTGTGTTTGTGACAAAATGATATTTGTTAAAGGTGATAAAAACATAAGAGATATGTGCGTCATTATTAATCGGATTTTAAACTAACAAAGTTGTTTGTCTTTTTTTGTGACCGAATAATAACTGGGCATGGATAAGATTATTTTTTAAATTGACGTCAATCGCGGTAGGTGGTCAATCTTTTTTTTTTCATTCAGTTAATTAGGAAATCGCTTGCGCACATATCATATGTTTGTGTATATTGTGTTGGCTGGAAATATTTAGATAAAGACGAACTATTATCGTGGATTGAAAATAAATCTCAAGGTATTCTAACCGAAAAGCAACCCGTTGGTGATATTTTAAAGTAAAAGGAATTTAAAAGTGGTCAAGGCATGTCTAAAAAAGATATTTCTACGTGCATGTCTCTGAACGTGAACATGAAAGTGTCGAATTAAGCGATTCGTGTTTGGATGAATCGCAAGAGGACAAAATCAAGAATCAAAAGGAACAAAGTGAACAAGGTTACCTGTCAGAAGGATATAATGACAAGGAACGCAATTTAATATTTCGTCAAAATCGTAATAATACATCTAAAATTATTAAAGAAGTTAAGGTGTATACTAAGAGTGCGTGTGACGTTGTTGCAGTGAATAGTAAGTTTTGTGAAATTAAACGTATACTAGAAAGAAAACGAACGCTTTATTGTAATATACAAAGCTCTATTAATTCATTAACAGCGTTAAAAAGTGAATATGAGGATTATGTTCTATTAGAATCACGCATCTTATCACATTTGTTACAATGTAATCATAAATTAGAAGCTAAAAAAAAAGAAAATTAAGATTAGGTTAAAGTAGAATTATAGTTCATGCTGATGGCGTGATTATTATTGTGTAAGACGACTAAGTTGAACACAACCAAAAAAAAGGTTATAAATAAAATCGATTCTTTGGACTTAACCCAAAATGGGTAAAAAACAGACTTCTAATCTTTTATAAGCTGATTAAAGTTAATCTTCAACGCACTGTTTACTGATTTTAATCAGGTCATGATCTTCGGTAACCAGATTATTTTTTCACGTAATCCGATTATCTGTAAACGTATGTAGGTGTGATGTTTTTTTATGATTTTTCTTAAGATTATGCGTTCCACTGATCCGATTAACGCCAAAGGTATGTGCGTGTGTTCAAAGTTCACGGAAGAGCTGTTTTGGTATGGAGATAAGCAGAAGTAAAAAACGGTATTGTACCCTTAGTTTTGTTATATAATCGAATTGCATTTTTTTGTCATGGAGTTCTTGTGGGGTGTGTTCAAAGTATCTAAACAAAATGACGAATCTAAATGACGTGTATTTGCTTTGAAGAATATTATGGAGGGTTATCTTAATCCTTTCAATGCACGTTTCTGGGTGATGTATTATGTTCACCCTATTTTGTTCTTTATAAAACCTAGTTGGTCTAAACCACAATTGGTTAAGTTGATTGCCTTTGGTACATTTGAACATGCTATGGTTGACAACATCGAAATTGTGCGCAGCAGTAATGTAGCTGTAATATATTATAACGGAATCACTTATAGGTGTCCAATACCATGGGTACGGTATTTATTTGTTAAAAATTATTCTTTTTATTTAGCCATGAAACCGTTTTGTTGTAGAGATGTGTTGTTCTCATCTGAAAACCTTAACATGGGGCAGACATACCAACAGCAGTTTGTGAAAGTTAATTTTGAAATCCCAGATGGGATTTGCGTGTTTCCATCTAGTTTCCATATTGGTTGTAGTACTTTGTGTGAAAATAAACGATATTACTTCATGAATAAGCAGTTATGCGCACCAATATCATCTTTCAAAAATGTGTTAAACGACCGTAGACCTTGCTTGGTATGGACGAATGGGTACCCTGAAAGTTTGAATCGATGTCACAGTTCTACGTTAATTGTGTAGTTGATATAGATTTTATTGCTTTGACAATGCAACAGATTTAGAATCATTTATTAGTTTTCTGATGCATTTGGGGTTAAGAATGTGTTACAAGTCCTTGACTGGTGTCACAAACGTGACTTTTTCATCCAGATGTAAGTGTAACACGCAACAATATTTGGTGCAACGAGCTGTTTAATGAGTTGTTAATTCGTACATGTCCCTTGGATACAGGGCATTCAATTTGGGATTATTTATATATGGATCATCATGATCATGTTTTTGAGGAAGACGATGGTAACATATTAAACCTTACGATTACTTACCCTATTATGTATTCTTTTAGATGGCGTGCTCTCCAACAGTAAATGTTTGTTATAAACCAAAAGAATTCGTGGATGTGAATGATATTCTTGCTATCATGAAGCGTATGGATGATAGTTTTGATTTTTATGTTGAATGTATAAGTGCTAAAAGTTCACAAAACGACCGATGTTTTAGCATGTCTAAGCGTTTGGAATTGGATGAGAAAAAATATGATTATTACGTTCATATTGTGAGCGTAAAGCATTTCTCTACGCAGTATGCCCAACCAGATGTCGCTAACATGATATATTTTGAACATTCTATGCTTATGGTTCATTTGCAATTTATTGACGTGAAACATGTGAGCATGCACCCCTTAAATTGTTTTATTTATTTTTTGTTAAATAAAATAAAAGATTCTCTCATATATTTCTATATGCGCTTAATGTGTCGTGTAATAACCTGACTTTGGAACGCGTATGTGATCATGTGAACTGTATTCTTTTTTGTCACAAAACCACTCTGTATAGTTATTACATCTCACATCGAGCACAAACATGTCTTTGAAAAATTAATATTTTGAAAGAAATAAATAATGGTGATGATGGAAGCAATACTGTATTGCCTTCAGGTTTATTTTTTTGTTAATATTGAATTTGTCACGTATACGTATTCTTATTCTACAGGTGATTCACGTGCTTCTGTTATGCTTTCCTAAAAAAAAGTGGAAATTCCATGTTTAATATATCTAACTCTCGAACATCAACTAAACGATGGATGGAATCTGTTGCTTATTGTCAAACGAGCTGTATACGGGATGGAGAACGCTATTGTTTTCCACAACGTTTGTGTCTAAAGTACCTAAACGAAGGATTTGTTCACTACCTTCATCTTGTTTGTGTTAATACTTGTTATCGATACACAGATAAAGGTTGTAAACAAATATGTTATGTTTTATGTTTCGAGCTGATTTGTTTAAATAATTTTAGCATTGTTTGTATGGCCACATTTTGTTTAATGATTCCAGTCGTCAATTCATGTACAAATACGTTTTATTACGTCAATAGTTACGTTGAAGCAGAAAAACAGGAATCTTTAAGTTATATACAACATTATGTTTGTAAATACATATTTAAATATGATGCAACATGCACAAGAGTTGCATTCGGCGAGAATTGTCACAAATATTTGTCATTGATTCGTGAATTGTTTCATTTGCATGACAATAGGGAATACGTCAAACGTATAGGTATCATATATTATAAGACCAGATCGTTTCACAATTATTTTCGCACATGGACTCAAAGCAATTGGAAAGTAGTTAGAGCAGTATAAAAGTAAGTTGTATGTTTTTTATGCCCAATTGTAAAAAATAGCTATGGATAATGTAAAAAAGGTCTTTGTAAAATCTCATAACTAAAGCGAAAATAATTGTGAAATACCCTTGTGATAACGATGGAAAATTCATTGGGTATATCCCGTACGGTAACAAGTATGCCCTATTTAAGGGTTATTATGCTAGCAGTGATCTGGAAGAGGAAAAAGTGTATGCTAATCAACTTTTGATTGTACAAGAAGGAACGTTGCTTTTTTCTTTGCAACAGGCTCTTCATAAATTGATAAATTTACATACACATTTGCAAAATGTACTAATAGTTGGTAATGAAAAACATTTTAATGTAGAGAAACGTCTTGTCATATCTAGTAACGAGTATAACGGGTATAGCATTTACTTTCAACGCTTGCAGAAGAAGATTCCTTCAAAATCAATTGTCGTTCCTGATAATGATAGCGATCGAGAGGCGCAAACCTTTATGTAGCGACGAAGAGGACGAAGTGCTGGAAATACCATCAAAATGGGAAGATGAAAGTATCAAATTCATGATCAAGAACAGTGATATTAACGAGTATGTTCATGCCATTAATATGTTTACCAGTGAGACTTATTCACCTTCGTTGATTCCTACAACGCCAAGTTCCACTGTGCGTCTTTTGAAGATATGTTGTATAGCACTGTCGATTATACTACGTTAGATACTGATCTTTTAAACAAAATACATGAAAAAACGGACCAAATGAATTAATGCGATTTTGTAACAATATTAAAGATAAATTTTTTTCTTAATTTTTTAGTAACTTCTAAAAACACGTTAGTACGTCCTCCTGTTCAATGTCGATATGTCAAAACATAAAGGTTGCTATCGTTCTCAGGATGTTCTTGATGAAGAATTAATTAAAAAAGCAGCAAGATTATTGAAAGGAGAGACATTACCGAAGAAATACTTAGAACATTATAGATTGCATGCAGCAAGTAAGAAAAAATATAACAGATTAAAAATTAGAACATATAAGCGTAACGAACAATGGGAGATTGATTTAGCTAATATGAATGATTTAAGTGGTTATAATAAACAAATGAGATACTGGCTTCTTGTTGTGGATGTTTACACACTACGCTTGGGTCAAGCTGTGCAAGAAAGACTGCTCGAAATGTTGCCAATAAATTTGAACAAATTTTAACGGATGACGAGGAATATCCTGAAGCTGTTCAAATGGACAAAGGAAGTGAATTTAATCAGATTAAAAAACAATTAAGCCCCAAATGTGGTTTTCATGTTTTTCATACGTATAATCTTGACATCAAAGCATCCCATGTTGAACATTGATCAGGACCTTGAAACAATATACGTGTCGAGTGCTCACTGACAATTATTCTTATGCTGACATTTTACCCTTGATTGTTGAATGGTATAATCGAACTCCTCGTCGATCGTTGCATGGAAAAACACCCTACGATTTATATGTTAACAAATTTGAAATAAAAAAGGAAATTTTATGGAAGGAATATTTGAAACTTCCTAAACCAACTATACATATTTTTGTACCTGGAACGAGGGTTTGTATAGCTAGAATTAAAAATTCGCCATTCGAAAAAAATAGTCTAAGGTAGTGGACGGATGAAGTTTTTACCATTGACAAAGTTTACCCAACTCAACCGGTCACTTACACAATAAGAGATTCATCAGGTGAAGTAATTTTGGGGATATTTTTTAAGGAAGAATTACAAAAAATATGAGCGTGTTGTTTTTATCGAGCAATGTTGAAAACGAGCGACGAACAAATTACACTAATGATTTTGAAATCGACTTTTCTACACTGCAAAATTTTTCAAATTCACAAAAATATTTGAAAATACTAGAAATTGTATATCCTTTATCGATATGTAATATACGATCAGGACAGTGTTGGATGGATATTTGGTTTGAATTATCAGAATATTACTCGGTCGGCGGATATCCAACCCCAATAGTTCAAATACAATTTCCTCGGATTCATGTGCCTGAAGGTTTGTACACCATTGAATCGTTACTGGATTATTTTTATACTAGGGAGCGAAATATGTATTTCACATTAAGAAATAATAAAGTTGTCATGCACTACGATTTTAAATACGAATATTGGGTCGAACAAGCAACATGATATCCAGCTACGATTTAGGTAAATTTATATTAATCACATCGAATTTTAATCACTTGAACAGTCATTTTCGAACCAAATTTGAATATAGCGTTACGTTTTCTGATCAATTACGATGGATGTTAGGGTACGACAATACTATAGTTGAAAAAAGTGCATCGACAGGTGAATTTAGTGTTAGATCGGACCGTGAACATGTTGCGGATTATTTGCCAGATATAGGCTGCGGGTTGAATATGATGTACATATATTGTCGTCAAATTCACGACAACAATGTAGGGAATGATGTGCAACCTCTATTATTGACTGTACCTACAGATTGGCGTGAAACGTCCGATATTACATCTATGAAAACATATAAACCTCCTGAAGTGAATTTATTACGATCAGGTGTTTTTCAATCTATTTCTATACAAGTTAAAGATAGTAATGGTCAGCTTATACTGTTTTTGAGTGGTAAATTTGTTTTAAAGTGTGTGATTCATTAAAAAAAAAAATCTTAAGCAAGACTGTTGAAAATAGAATTTCTCTTCGATAAACATGACAATGTTTCCTTGACTGACTATCAATGCTCGTTTCCGTTTGATGCTACTGGATTAACAAAACGGGTATATGCTAGACTACACGTAGCAAGACATTACGATGTTGATGTAAGATATTTTATTATGGTTGGACGGAAAGTAGATGTCTCAGGATTTGAAAACAAAGACATAAAGACCTTAAGCGACGGTACAAAACTTGCTAATATTAGCCAGGGTATCCTTCCTAATAATGGAAAACGTGAGCAAATATTTCTGTTCAATTCATCATTGTTGTGTATTATTTCTAGTAGAGAGGATGATTTGGCTCGAGTGGTCTTTATTACCCAATTATCTACTTAATCCTTATAACGTCGTAAAGGAAATTGCTCAATTCCGCGTAGTGCGAGTGACTAACGCCCCTTACCTGTGACAACAAAAGCTATCAATTATCTTATGAAGCATTTTAGTTTAAGGAAACATCATGAGTCTAACGGAAGAAGATTATATGCGTCTCTTACGAGGTCAAATGCGTCAAATCTTACCATCACAAATATTTTTATATTGAAAAGGAACCCGAAAACATTAAAAATATTATAATTAACGACAAAATTGGTGTACCAAGTCATTTAAACGAACCTACAGTGTCGACAAATCAAAGGAAAAGAAAAAGAATCGATCCTTTTTTGAAACGTTTTTTTTAAAAAGCATAATTGTTGTATTTCTTTTATCTAACAATGACGATCAAAGTAGATAATACTAATGAAGAGGATACTGTTCAAAAACACAATGAAGTTTTTTATGACCCCATGGTTATGTTTGAACCGAAACCCGTCATAGATATGTTCCTAAAGTATGTACATCATGAAGTGTACGCCGACCCGGTATCGACAACGTCGGATGTTTATACATTTATTAAACCTCAAACTCCGGCAGGAATAATTAGTTTACATGATACGAAAATTGTTTGTAAATTTAAAGTAAAACCAACAGCCACAACAAACTTTCAAAATGCCTCCGAATGGATGATGTGCATGGCGCCGTTGCAAGCTTGGGAAGCGCATGAAATGTGGATAAATCAATACGGATTAATGACCATCAATGCAAATCAATATTACATACAATCACGCGACAAGATCCTAGGACATTGAATGATTTCATGATTGTTAATTTAGGAGGTTTAAATACTCAAAATTTTTTTGAAACTTTAGTGGATGAAAATGTAGCTCCTGCAGGTAATAATAAAAATGGTCAACGTCATATTACACCATAACGATATCCCGCGGAATGTGGTGTCATTGATAATTTTTACGGGGGAATGTATGGGTCGGGACCATTCCTACCATCAACGTTTGAATTAAAATCACGTCTAACGTGAATGGCGCAAAAAAAATTATTCATGGCAACACAAAACACTGGTAATATGGAGAATAATGCTAACTCCTTTGATAGTTTTGTTGTTAGCATGAAAAATTTACGATTGGTTTACAAAATGCAACCAATAACTAAAATTGGTAATGCTGTTAATCGAATTTTAGTGGACGAACAGGATGCCGTTCAATTGTACTTGACACAATATCGTATTTGCCAAGTACCGTTCAATAGAGCTAGTACTGAATTATTTAAAGCTAACATTTCCAGTGGTGCAATTCCAACACGCATATTTGCCTTTCACGTCAGAACTAACAATTATAATGGAACAGCAACTACAAATCATTTCAAATTTCACTACGAGCAAATATCAGAGGCAGCATTATATTTAGATAGCCAAGTTGTAGGTTTGCCAATCACAAGCGATTGCCAAGCATATACGCAATTAAGAGAAGTGTTAAATCGTGTAGAAGGCGAATTTCATTTTACTTATGATGATTACAATGATGATTTGACAGGAAATCAAGACAGTCAATTTAGAAACGTTACCTAGTTGAACAGACGGAGCAATTGATATACGAATAAAATATAGTCAAACAGCAGTACAGACCGGGGAATTCCGTAATTCGTTGAGTTGTCCTTTGAACGAACAACCTTATTATAAATACGCATTCTAAAAAAAGGAAACAAACAATTGTTGATTTTTTTTTAATAAAAAACCATGAATAACGAAGATAAATCTAAAATTCTTGATTGTCTTATGGAAAAAGAAATCAATGATAACAAGGGCTTTTTATACAAAAATCCATTGACTACACACACTGGTAAAGACAAACAAGAAAATATCCATCATGTAAGACTACCTGACCAATGTGTTGATTCTGATTCAGATGAAGAAACGGGTGCAAACATCACAAATCATTTAAGCGACACCGAATGTGAATCAAGTAATGACGAAGATGATGAAAATGAAGATAGTGACGATACTAAATCAAAACGTAAAATTCAACGATCAGTTTTAGTGAATCTATTAGAAGAAAAGCATCACGATGGTAATTTCACCTGACAATTAAAACAATATTTGAAGACAAAAAGTTATAAACAACGTATATCATTTACCAAAGATCTGTATTTCATAAAACAGCTAAAAGCTTTAAGCAAATGTATATTGAACGGGAAAATCAAAATACGAACAACGTTGAGCCAACGTTTTATTCTGCGTAAATTTATAAATAAACAATTAGACAGAGAAGATTGAACATATCAATTATGTGAAAATTACGGCATGCTCAATTGTTACGAAAAAGCATATAAACAATTAGTGAAATTCCAAAAATAATATTTTTTTTTTAGTCAAGTGATACTTTCCAAGACAAAATGACGCATAATAAAATGCATCTTGTCAATGGAAATAAACTGGATAAATTGATAGATTTGTCAACAGAACAATCAAAACATAATACTATAATAGAAAATATAAAAAATCCTGAAATTAATGTGTTGCATGCCGAAAAAAACGATGGAACAATCAGCTCATAATCAGAATGAAACTACAGAAAATACAAGCAGAGATATTATTCGATACTTAAAAAAATTCAACAAACTATCTGCTAAAATAAAAAACAATGATAAAGATAAGAAACGCAGAGTGTCACTCATTTCCGAATCTGAACAAAACACATGAACACCCGAAGGGTATGTCTGTAGACGGTCACGTTTACAATATTAATTTCGATGATGCCATATCTGACCTTATACACAACACTGTTTTAGATTGAAATTATAATTTAGGACCTAATAAACGTAATATGTTAAACGTTACGGGAAAAAAAATATTCCTTTGTTGTACATTCGTAATAACAGAATGCGGTTAAAGGCTACGCGATGTAACATTGCCTCGCCGAGATCGTCCACATTCCTCACAGCAGTGTGATATTACCGATGAACTATCTACAACATCCTCACCCTACTTGACATCTGAGATTGAAAAGATCCTCGCCTCACCCAATACCCGACCTAGATATTATAACTTAAGACAAAGAAGGACGAACGAGTACAATTTAAAAGATGACGAATTCAGTGATTAAAAACTGCTACTCATCTTTTGTAACACAAGAATTAACTACAGGTGAATTAACAAAATTTGCAAAAAAAAAAACGTTTATAAAACCTTTTTTCATCAGAGTCTGTGCTGCTAAGCACCGATGCTGTTGGATTTGGAATCCGGATCCTATAGAAAAATCAGGACAACACTGGGTTGCTATTTGGAAAGATGGCGACTGCTGTTATTTTTTCGACAGCTATGGTCTACCCATACACACATACAAATTTGGTAAGAAATGGGTTCGTTATTTCGACCAAAACAATTTACAGGTCAGAAATTATTCATTGCAAACGTACCAATCGAAGACATCGACAACATGTGGTGGTTGGTGTTTATTATTTCTCTTACAACAATTGTTACAAAATACGCTTGGCAACAAATATATAATATTACTACCGTTTAAATCAACGAATACCGAATTGTATTTACAAACTCAATTAATAACCTATTTCAACAAATGTTGTATGAAATCTAACGATCAATGTTGTCACAGTTTAATCTAAATTGTAAATTTCTGTTACTTCGTTAGGAAATATATTTGTTCTCAAACGAACATTATGGAACGATTCTTGATCACCGTCAAAAACTAAATAACCATACGGTTTGGAATAAACGTGATTGACGACGCTTTGAAAACTATTCATGTTGTAATTACAATTACGTGCGATTGACTTCACATCTTGTTTACTATTAATATTATCAAACATAACAATGTACTTGCTACCTTTTTTAATAGAACGTATTTCTCCGTTTCCATAATTAAGTTCTTGACAGACAAAAATAACACTAACGTTTTTATGATGCAAATCAATTGTTACCAATTTTAAAATATTTTCAATATTTTCTTTAGAAGAAGTCGATTGAATCATAAGATCATCCAGAATTACAAGACCGTTTCCCCGATCAATTCTGAAATTTCGTTCACGGGCGGAATGCGGTCGACGGGCGAATGTTTGTTCTGCTAATAGTATTTTCATACAAAACATGTATAACCTGCTGTTGATTGTTTAGCAATGATTTCATGGACTTAAAATTAATTTTCTCACAACAATCACCTCGTAACTTGAAACCTTTAGCGTGCGTAACCTGTGTACCAAACTGCGTGCAATAGGAATACGATTTTGGACCGGTACTACAAAACTGTAATGTAATCACCCTGTTCTAACTCATCAGTTAATTCACCCAATCCACTACATTGTACAGGATCCCTACCACAACATTTATATATCACTGAATCAGTGTCATAATATAACAACCGACAATTGTCGTTCGATAAATGAAATAAACGAATTCTTGCATAACAACATTTCCGTTTCTGAACTCTTTAATATTCTCTTCTTTTTTTTTGGATATTTAATCTTAAACATTTATCATTCATACATTCCATATTTTACTATCGTTAACTAAGTCTATTAATTCCACATAGTCGGAAACATACACCGTCTCGTTCGATAGTTCATTCTGACCAAACTTCCCCCAAAGAGAATTCAATAACAATTTAGCAATACTATGTAAACCAACATTTCGTTAGATATTTTTTTATCAAGTTGAATTTTTTCCTTATCTTTATACAGTCAAACATACTTGTCCAATTTCACTTCATCCACCTCACCCATTTCGTTTATACATTGTCGAGGTATACCGCTAGCTTCTTGTTTTATTTTCAAAAAAGTGTTTATATATTCTGCAAATATATTCCTTCTAGATTCATAATGATATACTTCGTATATTTCTAATATTGTATACCCGTATTTCAGAGCTAAATCTACTTCTGGTGAACACCAAGTTTCAGTTAAACAGTGTTCGTCAATTGTATGATTACATTTCGTTTCAATGTTTTGCTCCTCACAACAAGTACGACATAACACCAACATGAGTTTACCTCGCATTCTACAAGGTAAAAATATTTTACATTTAATCAACCCGAAAACATTCGCTATACGTTTGCAATCTGACCGCACTAAAACTCGCGGATGTCCGGTTGGATATACGTTATTTTTCTGTACGAATGGGTAGAGAGATGTAAAATCTTTATAATATATTTTCTTGTCGTTTTTAACAACACTGTATAAACAAACTGGTGATGTTCTCCCAACAAACATAGCATCTCTCGGCCTCAAGGGCAAACAATTGTAAAATTTCTTTTTGTACATAATTAAATCACATGGTTTAAAACGTCTTTGTTTACGATAATCGCATTCCCACATTTCCACAATTTTAAAATGACACGAACGTAAATAATTGGTTACGTATTTTGTCTTTTCATGTAAATTGAAGAAATAGGTACGCTTAACGACATTGTATCACACCTAGGACAACCATGATAGAAACAACCATGAAATTGATACAGTTTTGGTATCTGGATCATATCCATCCACAAAATACCTACCAATTTTCATTTCACCTAATGCTGATAAACATGACCGGAAATGTGGTTTATCTTGAGCAATATCCGACAACCAAATCAATGCGATAACACTTTGACATACTTGAGTTCTACAACCTCCAGGGGGTATCACACCTATTTTTATACGATATAAGAAACGTGCACAATATATTTTCATTGCCAAACTAGCTATCGTTATGCATGACATATAACACGGACAGGCTTGAATCATTTCATTCATCAATACATAAAACCATATGCAGCTCATTTGTAATATATCAACATCCAATAATATGCAATAGTGATACAATTCACTATTAAATACATACTCTGTTTTTGATTTTTCATCATACCATTTCTCAAAATGAAGTAATTCTTTTTCCGACATTGATTTCGTATCAAAATATTTACAATCAACAATGTTCCCACAATAAGACATATCATAAAATAAATAGGAGTGATATCCTTTATTAACATCAGGAATACCTAAACAAATAACTATCCAATAAAGTTATACCATATTCACATATGCTGATGATCATAATTTTATTACAGTTCATTATCGTTATTCAAGAAATAACGCAACAAAAATGTGCTATCAAAGTAACATTATGATAACATAATATGAACTCACAAACGCTTTTCGTGATAGATGCATTATTTCGATGAATAACATTGTCTCACAACGCTTATGTCTTCATACCCGTCTGATAAACCAACACTACTATTGATTTGGAGAGAACTATCCACGCTCATGTTTATATTCTTGTTAAATTCAATATTCGGACATTTTTTACAAATTTGTTGCACAACACAATAACATGGTATTATCATACAACTACGATCTAATTTAGTTTCAAAATCAAAAAATATCTTATTATTTTCATTAAATTGTGCTGATTTTATAAAACACAAATGAGGTTTCACCATCATGTCTTTACGGTATTCACAATATGTTTTAGAACAATCATGATTAACACTTCTATCAACAGTTACAAACACAAAATGCGGTACAATTTTACAGCATCTTGAACAAAACATGAAATACTGACAAGGACTGATCATAACATTCTTGTTTTTTTGAGCATGGAAACATCTATTAGTCAAATGCTGTTCAAAACAATAGCGAGAACTGAAATAAATTTTAC
The DNA here is from genome assembly GCA_036872915.1 of Nanipora kamurai. Classification (NCBI taxonomy): domain Eukaryota; kingdom Metazoa; phylum Cnidaria; class Anthozoa; order Scleralcyonacea; family Helioporidae; genus Nanipora; species Nanipora kamurai. The sequence continues at coordinate 2,308 of JBAHVQ010165532.1, read as the reverse complement.
AATAAGAACATTGTGTAGATTTCAATTCTAAATTATCATGTTGCGTGTAACATTTTCTACAAGTAGCAGGTAAAGAAACACATTTGTGATTTTTTAATGATATCTTATCATACCTCATGCACTTAACACAAAATAACATTCCCTTATTCAAAAATACTCTAATGTTAGTTACGAGATCGTAATGTTTGTTATTTAACCATAAAGCCACTATATGATTTGTCAAAATACTTAATTTACTGTCTTTTACGTGCAAATCAAACACAATCATATTTTGACGTTGATCAGAAAAAACAAGATGGAAATTACGCTCTTTCAAAAAACGCTCATAAATCGTTTCATAATGTCTACCACAAATTTCATTACCGACCGTTAAACCGCATGCAACATAAGCCTCACGAATCTGATCCTCACTAATTACATCATGTATAGCTTTCCCAATCAAAATATTGTTCCGTAACTTAACGTTACCGAGTAGTAATGCAACAATAAAACAACAATTCTTAATCTTAGAGTGAGCAGTATATTCTAAATAACAACCTTGTTTAATGGCTCTATTATATTTATGCGGCACTATGTTTGCATCTCCCGCAGGTCTCGTACCACCACTATCATCGACACCTTGATTCAAATTGCTATACAAATGTCTATGGTGTTCATGTACATGTCGTTTTGTGCGACTTTGAACACGTCCGTGAGGAAAACTTGTAATAACCAATCTCGTTTCAAACCCTGTTTTAGGTATCGTCTGATGACTATTAACAAACTTTTTTAACGTGTTTAAAAATAAATCAGCAGTTGAAAAGGGTTTTGAAGGAAATGCAGGAAAAAAGAAGCAAACTAAATCTTTTTCAGACTTAACTTGAACATAAGTTCGATTCATTATTTCCTGAAATAATTCTCTTAAATTTGCTAAAAAATTAACTAAATTTACAGAAGAATTAGGTTTTACTTTAATCTGATGTACCCAGTTTAACATTTTAAACCGTTCGTTATACTGTTTACCAATAAAATAAATTTTAAAATGTTCGCGCATCTTTATGCTCCAAATTATGACGACAACAACAACATCTTTCTCAATATTCTTTCACCCTTTGCCTTAGCTTCACTTTACTTGTTGCATTGTTACCATTAGCATATTCTCCATCTAATCCGTCTATATTAACATGATTCGAATCTGAAATAACAACGCAATTGCATTTTACAGACGGTAATTGTTTTAGACTGCCAAAAAAAGACCCCATTATGACTTCAACACTCATGACTCCTTACGGGTACGTTAGCATTTATTACAGAAACGAGAGCACAGAAAAACCAGAATGCAAATATACCTTAACGGATAATTGCAACGATATACCAATCTATCTGCACAGAAATTTTTCAAGAATGCGTCCGTGATTTCGTTAATCTAGATGACGAGTCTCTACACCTTCGGTTTAGCGTCGCTGAACTACATAAACGAAAAGAAAGCATGATCAACTATTAAAGTTTGCAAGGTCAGCAACACAACGCAATCGATAAATTAAACGGTTTAATTAATTATGTTGAAAAGCACACAAATAACTATCCTGGTATCAACTGTTGTTTGTCATGGTGCGCAGAGATCACAAAAAGTAAAAAAAGATGTAAAAACAGATGTATTCTTAATTCATCCAATTTCTGTCATCGCCATTATAAACTTCAAACCCATTCGTCTACGCTGCTCAACGAAAATGCTCTAAAAACTTTTATGACAATTTTACTGCAATTATTAATTAAACTACATCGGTGTTATGCCCTCAAGAAATAATCAATTGCGTTACCAATGTAAATCCACCATAGGCAATAAATATAATGTCATGCAATGCAATACAAAAACCAAACAGGGACTCAGATGTAAAAAAAAAACTGCTTGTACAAAATCATGTTGGATACATTTAGCTTATAAAGATAATCTATGTATAAAACCGTCAAACATACCGAATGCTGGATTAGGTTTGTTTGCTTATAAAAAACCAATACCTGCTCACACGAATATCGCTAAATATACAGGGCGAAGACGGACCACGTCACAAATTCACAAACTGTACGGCAATAGACCTGGTCTTTATGCTATCTGTAATTCGCGTAACCAATGCATCAACGCCGATAAAATGACTGACGCAGCAGCGTGTTATATAAATGATATAAAAAACACATGTCACACACGGAATGTATCAGTGTGTGCAGAAACGGATCGAAATATTCGTCCACATGAAGAATTATACACAACGTACGGAAATAGATACTGGGACGATTTAGAACGTTATTACAAAACAACATCGAAAAGATC
>JBAHVQ010165513.1:0-20301 GCA_036872915.1 Nanipora kamurai | reverse complement strand
GGGGAAATAATCCCTTTTTTACATACTCCAATGCAGAGTATTACCCCTTTTCAACCAGAATGGAAGGGGTCCAAAAACGAATTCGTAGACAACGAAATATCATTGTTGCTAAAAAAGGGGGTTATTACCCATTCAAATCATGAACTTGGAGAGTTTATTTCTCCAATTTTTCTCCGTGAAAAACGTGATGGATCGTTTCACATGATACTGAATTTAAAATTACTCAACCAATATGTTGAGTATAATCATTTTAAAATGGGAACCATTTGGACAGCTATTTCTATGATGAAGCCAAGGTGCTATATGGCTTCAGTTGACTTAAAAGATGCCTATTACTGTGTTCCTATAAATAAAGAACACCAGAAATATTTGAAATTCATATGAAATTCATTATATTCAAATTCAAAGGCATCCTGTATCAATTTACTTGTTACCCAAATGGGTTAACCTGCTGTCCCAGAAAATTTACTAAGCTTATGAAGCCAGTATACGCCACACTCAGACAAGCTGGGCATTTATCAGTGGGGTACACAGATGACTCGTACCTTCAGGGAAATGATTATGAACAATGCCTTGAAAATATTAAATCTACATTAACATTGTTTAATAAATTGGGATTAGTCTCACCCAGACAAATCAATACTACTACCCAGATTACCCACACAATATGTTTTTGGGCTTTCAGCTCATTTCGATTACCATGACTATTTCACTTACCCCAGAAAAAGCACGCAAAGTTAAAGATGAAATACACAACAACGGTATCTCCGAAAATCGATAACATATTTAATTTATTCGACGTTTCGACTTTGTTTTAGTCATCATCAGGAATGCAGTCCTTGTTGACAATACCACTGCTGTGTCTGTGTATAAATCCAATGGGCACATGTCATTCTCGTGGCCTAAATGGCTTAGTCATTAGTATCTGGGAGTGGTGTACAATTCATGATGTCTGGCTTACTTTTGCCCACATTCCAGGTGCTGAGAATGTTCTTGCTGACCGAGAATCTAGAAAAAATAGATCGGAAACAGAATGGGCCCTAGACCCACATATATTCCATAGAGCAGTGGAAGAGTCTGGCTTCCAACCAAACCTAGACTTGTTTGCCTCTCTGTTAAATAACAACTGTGAGAAATATATATCCTATCATCCTGACCCTGGGGCACAAGCAGTCAATGTTTTCTCCATTCCTTGGGGTGACCTCCCGTTCTATGCATTTCCCCCATTTTGCATTATCTTAAACGTCTTATGCAAGGTGAATAATGACAAAGCCCGCAGGGCTTGTGGTTGTGCCATAGTGGCCAACACAGTCTTGGTGGCTTTATTTAACAAACATACTTATTGCCAAACCTCTTATTCTATCTAGAAAACCAGACCTTTTGTACCTACCATCAGAGCCCCAACGGATTCACCCACTCAGCAAGACAATACAGCTTTTGCTATGCAAAGTGTCAGGAGATTATTCAAAGGTCAAGGACTTTCAGATTCGGCTACAAATATTATCCTCCACTCCTAGAGAGACGGTACCAGAAAACAGTACACAACATATCTACAAAGATGGGAGCAGTACTGTTGTCAGTGGCAGATTGATATGCTTTCAGCAACTGTGACACAAGGAATCAATTTTCTCAGTGAACTATATGAGAAAAATAACTTGATCTGCCTTATCGTCAGTCATCTTTCCCCCTGAAGGCTGTACATTTGGAAACCACCCTCTAGTGTGCCGACTGCTTAAAGGGGTCTTTACGACCAGACCATCATTACCAAGATATCACTGTGTATGGGACGTAGCGAAGGTGCTTAAGTACTTGAAAACTTTACACCCAGTAGAGGACTTGCATCTCCGGGATCTCACGCTGAAGACAACCATGTTGATTGCATTGCTCTCTGGTCAACGTTGTCAAACCACCCACGCAGTGAACACTGAGAGTATGCAGGGGGTAAGTCATCCAAATCAACGGTTTGTTTTCCAAACAGACAAGTTATTAAAAACATCAAGACCAAGAAAACACTTTGGTCATCTGGTGCTGCACGGCCTATCCAGCAGATGAACATCTATGCATTTTTAGAACTATTAAGGCTTATTTGCCCAAGACAAGGGAGCAGCATCGACATCTGCTGCGAAGCTGGCGAAATTGCCTGTCAATACCATCATGAATGCAGCTGAGTGGACAAACGCTTTGACATTTAGCAAATTTTACGACAAACCAGTTATTCCAGAACCTGATGAGGACTCTTTCGGACATAGTCTATTAGAAATACTTGATATTAAATAGTCGTCAAAGTTCTACCTGGTTTGTCAATAAACCGTTGGGTTACATGCCTCATGGTCATTGCTTTCAAATCTCACGTGACTTCGTGGCGAACTAGACCAATGGGGAAAGTAGAAAGTAGAAAATTAACGAAACTTACCTGGAAGTTGAAGTTTGATCGAAATTCTACGAGTCATTGGTCAGGACCTCCCATTATCAGGCCTATTTTGTACGGCCATTATAATATGATAACTGCCCTACCCATTTATACAATGATCTGAATGACCATTCGCATGCCTTTAAAGACTGCAGCTCGACTTCCCGCTCGCTATCTCACGTGACTTCTTCGCTCCTGACCAATGACTCGTAGAATTTCAATCAAACTTTAACTTCCAGGTAAGTTTCGTTTAATTTTCTAATTTATTTTGAATTTTCCTCATGAATTATTAATGAGTTTCACAAGAGCATTTACAAAGCGAGCCGTAGTAAATCCCATAAAGTTCGGACTCGATGTACATTACTTACCCAGCGAATGCATCTAAAAATGTATATTTAAGAACTATTTTAGAGATACGAAGCGTTTGAGCCAAGAAAATCGAAGGAAAAGAAGCATGCAAATTAAGACGATCCTGTATTCAAATTCATAGGATTGATTAGAAATTCATTTTCTTTTGTTTTACCTTTATGAATTATTAATGAGTTGGATGCTGTGAAAAACACGATAAATTAGTTCCGTATCAATGTCAACACACTGATTAAACTTTCTGAAATTTCGTCTGAATTTTCCTTATTAATTATTGATGAGTTTTAGAATGTAACTACAATGCAAAGCTTCGTCAACGTTAAAATTTTAAATATGTTCAAAACCAATTTATTAAATTATTCTGGGAGTTAAATAGCCAACAATTTTTCTTAAACAAAAGACTTACCAGTTTTAATCTTGTGTAATGGGTTTTGAAATAGTGGCAAGAAATTATAAATATGTTCAGAGAAAAGATATCTAATTATATCGTTTTCTCGCTTTTAACTGGGTATAAGGGTATTTGACTGGACCATATTTCATTGTAACATTATGTAACGTGTCAAAATGCATTATCGCTCTTTAAAAATTTCAATTTTCTAGGGAATGAAAAAGGAAGCTACAAATTTTCTTACCAAATGAAAGAGGTCAAATTATTGGGGTAGTGGTTACACACGGACATTACTGCCATCTCTTATTGTAATTAATGCTACAGGTTTTACAAGGGTTGCTACGTGGGAGCGTCCCCATGTAGTAAATCATTGCCAACTGACTCGTCTGAAAAGTGAGTTTCTTTACAAAAAACTAAGCGTTTGTTTCTGGGGTTGTGCTTATATGGAACTAAAACCATCGAAAGAAGGTAAACTTCAAGCGAGAGAATAGATTTGCAAACCTCAAAGGCTGACAATGTGTGTTCGAAATCAAACAAAACTTTCCCTGTAGCGAGTCTAAGCTAACATATAGGAACAAGTACTCACTGCACATCTTTTGATTTGTATACGGCGGTAGTGCAGGAAAGAAAACAATTTCGCTATTCTTTGTTCGCTGGGCTGCCATAATTTTTTTTTTAAGTTGCTTAATAGTAACTGCCTTTAGTTTTGAGCCCGCGGTTAAAGATTCTTTTGTTTTAGATGCGAACAAACGAGACGATAAGGTCTAAACGATGTTAGAATCAGAACATCAATGCCACGTACCCCGGTTTTAGGGAGTTTTGGTTTTTTTATGGTAGATTACTACTTTTTGTTTTGTTATATTTTTGTTATACTCAAAACTTCCTACGCTGCACTCCGTTATTAACAACTATGAAGCCATTTCAAGAATATAAGTCAGATATTGCTTAGTCCTCAAAAGAGCTATAAGTGACAGTGAACGAGAGAAAAGCTGGGTTGCATCTAACATTTTGGGAAAGGAGATAACTAGTGCAGAGGTAGTTTTACGTTTTGAGAAGAGGTGGTTAACCGGGCCATGGTTTGTTCAAGGTTCTCATGGAGGCAGGTAAATTTATCATTTCAATGGGGTGGACAATTTAAGATGTAAAATAAAGACTTCTATTTATTCAGTTAGTAACAAATATTACTCAGTGCAAAGGCCTCGTAGGCAGTGTTGACTTCACATAAAGACTTTTATTTATTCAGTTAGTGACAAATATTACTCAGTACAACGGCGGCGTAAGCAGTTTCGAACGACGCGTATAATACCAAGAGGGTCAGGAAACTAACGAAGATTAGAAGTCGGAATGCTATGATCCGACATAAATTCTGTTATTTTCTCAGTTAATGAAGAAGGTTACTTGTTTTTACATTATTAGCTCATCCAATAGTCAGTATCACACTACTTGGAGATCGTATGATAATGTGCCATGCCTCTGGGTATCCACCACCACGCTTGATTTGGTATAAAGATAATAAGCAAATAAAAGTCAACGGAGATAAAGAGAAATCGCTCACTATAAAAGAAACCGGTGGAAATTACACTTGTGTCGCTTCTAATTCAGCTGGAAGTACTTCTGATTCGTTTATATCTGGCATTCATGGTAAGTTTAAGCATTTTTTTCTATAAACATTTAGATTATGTAAACATTTACATAGAGTACAATGATATATAGCGACACAAGGCATATCAATTACAGGCGTTAACCGATGGAAAGGCATGATAAAAATATAAGTTACAGTGCAGCAAAGCAATGATAAATAACACATAAGAAAGCATTAAGACGAAGAAGATAGATCAAAATAAAAATAAAAAGAGTGGCGCCGAACCAATGCTGCTATTTAAAGATGGTTTGATGTTTTTAGCTATAAGTAGGCTTTCACGTAAAAGTAGTTTGGATTCAAAGGAGCAAGAGGAAATGATCTTAAAGTCGTTGGAAGAGATGGGGTGTCCAGTAGCTAAATGGTGTGATAGAATGGCAGTGGGAGGAGGATTTTTTCGTTTTTTTGCCAGTAAGGGCCGAGATTTCCATGTGGTCTGTGACGCGTATGTGGAGGTGCCGGCAGGTTTCACCGACATACAAGGCTGCGCAGCCTTGACACGTAAATTTATAAACTACTTGCGATCTCAGACCGCTGGGAATACGGTCCTTAAAAAGCGATAAGCGATGCGAGGAAAGGAAGACGAGAAGAGTTTTCTTAATTGAGTTCGAACTTGTAGAAAATGGGAGCCAGTATAAGGTAGTGAAAAATAAATGAGGTGCTTAGGAACAGTAGATGGTTTGACAACAGACGAAAAAGTTCTGTCTAAAAAAGAATTAAAACAACTGTCGATGAGTCTTGTGGGAAAACCATTATTCATATAAAATTTGTTTGAGCTTTTCGAGCTCAGAGAGAAAAACCGAGTATGAAGAACATAGACGGAAACATCGATTAAGGAGAGAGAATACCAATCCCCTTTTCGTAAGTAAAGGGAATAAAAGAATTAAAATTATTAAGGAGACCAGTAAACGTGAGTTTACGGTATACAGAGGTGGAAAAGGTGCCAGATGAACGGTTGATAAGGATATCAAAGAAAGGGAGACAATTGTTTTCTGATTCATGAGTAAATTTGATATTTGGGTGTTGAGAGTTCAGGTAATTGAGAAACGGCAAGACATGATCAGGGGAACGGAACAAGATAAAATAGTCATCTACGTAACGACGATAGAAAAGAGGCTTAAATTCCGGCGGGCAGTTGTTTAACCAGACTCACGGTTGCAGAGGAAAATGTTAGCAAATAAGGGCCCAAGAGGCGAACCCATGGCCACACCGTGAAGTTGCTCGTATATGTTGCTATTAAACAAAAATGACAGTTTCTAACCGCAAGATTGATAAATTTGCGAAAATCACAAATAGAGAAGTTATGGAAAAGTGTACTGGTGTTGATCATGCCTTTCCTCCGTATTTTATGCTGGGCTCTTATATTTGTCACAAGACTACGTTTCCCGCCTGGTCAATCTACTGCTGATGTTTTTGTCAGCCATTGGTCATTGTTTGAAAGCACCCATCGACAGTCCTTTGTTACCGTTTTGTGAGTCATTCGTCATTGCTTAAAAGCACTCACTGATTGTCCTTTGTAACCGTTTTTGTGAGTCATTGTTCATTGTTTGAAAGCACTCACATCGGTCATTGTTTAAAAGCACTCACTGATAGTCCTTTGTTACCGTTTTTGTGAGTCATTGTTCATTGTTTAAAAGCACTCACTGATAGTCCTTTGTTACTGTTTTATCTAATGTCACCCGAAGTTACTGCTTTTTTCTGGCTTGAGCGGATGAAAATATCAGCTTCTACGCTCTATTCTCTGTGATTTTATTTTAGCTTCTGCACTTTATTCTCTGATTTTAATTTAGCTGGCGTTATTATTCCTTTTTAAGTCAACGATTTTGTCCAGCATGGGCGGATAAAAATATTGGCTTGTATTATTTCTTCGGGAGTCTTTATTTTAACTTTTACGTATTATCATTCCCTTTTGGGCTTTACCAGCTCCTTTCCTTTTCCGTTTATCGATCGATGTTAAAAATACGAAAAAGTTTTTTCGATTTAATTGGTCAACTCTGTGTCACATGACTTTTGTCCTTACAAAAAAACCACCTGATTTTTATATAATTTTACCTTCCACTCCGACGAAGTGCCTTTGCTCGAAACGTCAGTTTTTTACCCCTGACTTTCGGTATTTCTTTACCCCTTTGGGTTTCTACATAGAAAATAGGGCATTATCCCGCAATAGCTTCACCAAGTAGAACTCCTGTCGAATAGAAGAATAAAACTCTTTAAGTACATAATCAGGGAGATGGAGAAAAGGTGAAAACATTTTGATTATTATTGCCTGATTATTCACCTGGCTTCATTGTGAATTTGTTCACATTTTGCTAGGATTTCTCACACATTATTACCGAGTAGTGCTAAAAGCTGAGGAAAGATAGTGAGTTTCAGTTTTACTGATTTATGACTTAACTGTATTTAGTCCTACCCCTCAAACATGGGTCGTCATGGGTGCACTATGAAAACTTTTGTTATTCTGAGCTACTTGCTGTTCTAATTTCGACTCGAAACAAGGTTTTATGAAATCTGGATAAAAACTTGAGTCGGAAAAGTGCTCTATGGCGCGCGTAATATGGTGATTCAGAGAATGAAGAAAATTTTAATGACGTCAACAAAGTCAAGCAGAGTTGTGGCAAATCATGATGTCGTGATATCATAAAAATTATTCATCATAATCCCTTGAAAATATGCATGTATGTTCACACCACCAAACTGAAGAAAATAGTTTAAGTTATTTGGTTTCCATAGCAATACGTTAATTTCCAGACCTCTTAATTTGTAAATCGAAATTATTTGTTTTCTATAAAGTGCAAGCTTGTTTGAAGTTGATGCTACCGAAGACCTTTTCCACCAAGGTAACCAATGTGAAAGTATAATTTAAAGTTGCAGTAATGCCTGGTGTGGCAAAAAACAAAGATTTTTGAAACGGGAAGTTAGAGGTCTGGAAACAAAGCCGCTACTATCGCGACTGTATGACTTGAACTATCTTCTTCAGCTTGGTGGTCTTTATATGCATTCAAAGTGTTAAGAGACTACGATGGATAATTTTTATAATATCCTCGATAGTATGGTTTCCACGATTCTGCTACACTTGGTTAACGTCATAACGTACCATCTTCCAGAAACTTTAATAACTCAAGAACAAAAATCGATATCACTAAATGGTCTACGATATTCTTTATAATTTTCGGCGTACTTTTAATCAAAACAAATCATATTTTGGGGTGAGAGGCACTTTAAGTAACGTACAGGCATGTAAAAACAATAAGAATGCATATAATTTAAATATCCATGGGTTAGAATTGTTCTGAAATACAGTAACTAAATATTTCATATAATGTGACAACATAGTAAATATGCTAGTTTACCCTCGGACAAAATTTCTACAGATGTGAGATAAAATCTACCTGGATGCAAAAACAACACCAACTTTGTTGACTTTGCAATAGTTTTTATCAAGATTTAAACGTAAGGGCGGTCTCAGGATAAACGGATGCAATCATGGCCTAATCAAAACTGAGGTGTTACCATTCGTCACAACTGATAATCCCCCAGCCCAAAATTAACTAACATCAAGCAAAATTATTGCTAATCTACTTCCAAACTCTGACTGTGTCTTATATCGAATGAAACAACTAAAATACTGCCGACGAGATATATCTGATAGGTCATCATTGTTTATAAGAATTATTGAGCGCAATCATGAATTTCGTATTACAAACAACAAAATCTGCAAATATGGCCGATACACAAATATGAGGCAAAACGGAGTGTCTTTATATCGCAATACAGAACGGGCAATCGATTTCGAATGTAAGAGAATTGTGAAAGACAAATTTTGAATGCGGGAGCATTCGCTTTATTGTTTGCATCCGCAATTTCCATACTGTGATTTTTTCATGTGTGAGCTAAATATTACATCGATTGCGACTCTTTTAACGACTTTTTGTTTCTTGATTTCAGAGTCGAGGAAGGATGACAAACTGCCACTCGGCGTCATTATTGGCTGTTCAGTTGGCTTTCTGCTTGGTACAGTGATAGTCGTTTTCATAGTATGTTGTTACTGTCGTAGGAAAAAGATGAACATCGATAACAATGACGGTATCTATCACACTGTTCGATACACAGCAGCGGTATGTATACACATTTAGCAATTACCTTAAACGTAGGGGAAAACTGAGGAATTATCCATAGAATGGGCCTGAAGTAAATGATCTAGAATGTTGAAGAGTGAATACTGCTGGCGAAGCTTAAGCCCTGTGGCAAGATCTAGTGACACACTAGTTGAACATTTTGAACCGCTCATTATTGGATGGTGGACTAATTGAAAAGATTTCAATTGTGACCGGGCGATACATGTTTTTGTTTTGCTTCGCTTTCGAAGAACCATGTACTTTAGTATCCAAAAAGCATCCCTGCTAAGTTTTACCTATTATTTGTTGAATATGAAAAAGAAAGCTTAACAGCCCTCGTTAAAATAAGTTCAACAAACAATCTGTTACTCACGGGCTTTTTCAAGTTTGGCTTTTCACAGATTCAACAGACGAACAGTTCTTCTCTTTCTTAATCTTATTGTGAAACTTGTTAGTTGTTAAATGCCACATCTAAATGGTTCGAAAATTCCTAAATGTTCTTGGAGAAGCCCTGCATATAAAATGTGCTAGAGACTTCATTCGCACCGTGTGTACGTGTATTTTAAGGTTATTTTTATTTTTTTCAATCATTTTTGTACTTTCTTGAATAATGAAATGATTTCATTGAGGGACCATTCCAAGCATTGGTGTAGCCATATATGCCTGGTCACTTAAATGAAAATAACATTTTTTGTCCAGTTCAGTCGGGCAAGAACGTAATTTTGTCATGTATATAATAACCAAGCAATCATATGATTTTGCTCATGCGATTAAGGATTTACACCACTCTCGCACTCGCTATCATGTGATTCCCTATCCTGATCGTTGCTTACCTCCCACCCTTCCCGTGGGAAACCCTAGGCGTCTTTTAAGACACTTATAGACCCTCATCGGAGTCAATACGAAATATCCATACCGTCAGAAGACAAAAGAAACCAAACCAATCATGATATAAGTTTTGTTGTGTTATCTTGATAAAGCTTGTGCTGTGAGTGTGATAAAAACCTGCAAAAACGTCATATGGTGATTGCATTTCTACCGTTATTGATTGATCTATTGATCTATTCGATACCACAAAACCTTTATGCTAATAGACTTCCCGAACTCGCTTCAACGCCCGTGCAACAATGGCTCCAAATCGGGGTTGGCAATGAAGTAGTAATGCAGTCACTGTTTTCTTTCATGGCCAATTTCGACTTCAAGCCGTTGTCCGTGACCATTGAAGCAAATTCGGAAAGTGTCTATTAGGGTGACAATTCTATATATTAAAATTTCATGTTAGGTAGTATTCTTTATATAAAACATTCATCTTAATTAGCAGTTTGATTCAATACAATTTTGCAAGGTGAGACTGCATTCAAATTCGATCCAACCCTGCTTTTCGAAGAGTTATATTTCATCTGATATAAAGGGCCTTGCTCGTGATCATAGTTAATTAAGAAAAATAGTTGCGAAACTTGGGAAACATCAGTGAGATGAACTAAGGAAGTGGGCGTTACGTTAGAGTGACCTGATAGTGCACAAATCTTTTGTTTCATGGTTATTAATATTTAAACAGTACTGTTAGCCGGTTCAGAGGAAGTACTCCTATTGATTGATTCCTTCATTGTTTGATTCTTTGGGTGTTTAGTCGCCGTGACCGTACACAAACTTAAACAATAAGTTAGAACATTGAGTTTCCAGACCATTTCTCTATCAACTATGATGTACCCAGCTGGACAATATACCTATTGAATATTGATGAGTTTTTGATCTTAGAAGTATGAATTTATCTGTAGAATTTTAGTTTATCGTAATTGTACCCAGGCGTTTAAGAAAGCGTTTACAATTGAAAAAGTAGGGATGGAGTATTTATCTTAAATTATATTTTGGTATTTGTAAAATTCTAGTGTAATTATATCCAGACATTTGAGAAAGTGTTTGTACTTCAAAATGTTTTTCGTTGGAAATTTGTCTGTCATATTTAACCTAATTTACAGTTAAACACCCTAAGCCCTTGGACAAACGGCGCATGACAGTCAGTGATAGTTCATGACAGTCAGTGATAGTTAAAACTCTGGCTCTCGTTTGATTACAAACTATCATGTACTATCATAGATTACCATTCCCGTTGAGAATGTTCCAATTTCCCGTGAGAGTCAATGAGTTTTTACCGTCTGAACACTCACTAATGATAGCTGATAATAGTTGGTGATAGTTGATGATAGTTAGGGAGGAAAATGAGTTAAGCTATCGTCGACTATCCTGTGCCATTTGACCAATGCTTTGCAGTTGAACCCAGTAACTCTGCATTGCGAATTCGACAGATCGGTTATGTCGTGGCTGAAAGGATAAACGTTCGTAAGCAAAAGCAACTGCAATTTCTCGCTATCTCGGCATAATCGTAAGACATAAACGAAATTACGTCAACGTGTATAACCAGGGGCGTAGCAACCAGTCAGGCCATGACCTGACCAATATTTTCGGCCAAAGTGGGCGTGACTGAGCAATAAGTAGGCGCGTCTGCAATAATGATAATAACATCCCACGTGCACGCGTGTACTGACTGTTGAATGAGCTGCAGCTGCTAACACAGACTAAAGATTTTTGGTAGATTTTAAGCTGATATCACTTTCAACAATAGTAGATTTTGAGGATGAAATTAATTATACATTATTATACATATACACGTATGTAGTGCTGTCCTTGTCCACATGGCCTGACCAATGAAATATGGCTTGCTACTCCCCTGATAACATGTTAAGAAACTGGTGAAAAACACGTATTTGCCACGTGATCATTTTTGACCCAACATATATATGTTTTCGCAGCCCTACTTGACTCCGACAGAACGCCCTACACCAACGCAAGTTGAATTCCAACCTCGTAGCAGCACTGATCCTGGACCTAAGCACTTCAGCCTGAAGGAAAAAATGTACAACAGCATGAAGCCACGAAGCAAAATAGAATGGGAAGTACCTCGGGAATGCATAAAACTAGACACGAAATTGGGGGAAGGTCAGTTCGGACAAGTCTGGAGAGGCCATATGTTGTCGAGAAAAGGAACAAAAGTTGTTGCCATAAAAATGTTACGAGGTAATCGTTCTCGTTCTTTTATTGGTTTGATTATATGGTGTTTTTGGTGTGTCGGTAGGTTAGTGGATAGGTTAGTTGATTAGTGGGTTGGTTGGTAGATACTGTAAGTTAGACAGATAAAAACCTTTATTTCAGAACAACTAGAGGATGTTCGTCAAGCTCGTTTACTCAGAAAAACGATTTCTGAGCCCTAGACGGGAATCGAAAAGGAGGGTTGCGGGTTCGATTGCCGTCTAGGGCTCAGAAATCGTTTTTCTGAGTAAACGAGCTTGACGAACGTCCTCTAGTTGTTCTGATATTTACCAAGCTCCCACATGAGCAGACTTACTGTTCAGTGTTTAAGTAACCTTTATTTCAGTAGTGTAATCAGACCACAAAATAGTCTGTTATCAACGAGAGAGATTATACATAAACCCAGTTATATACATTTAAACATGGTAAATTCTACGTTACATCTGTGAAAATCCATTAAAAAATTATCTATGACAAAATGTCACAAAAACAATTAAAAACTTTAGGATCGTTATAACAGAAAGATTTCTTAGCCATTTCAGTTCTAATCCTTGGTATGTGCAATAAATTGCTTTGCCTAGTTGATCATGCTACAATGTCACGATTAAAAATAAAGTAGTTACATAAAAACTGAGGAACAAAGCCCTTTTTACACTTGTTAATTAAATTAAAAACATGTTTATCTCTTCGATGCTTCATAGTTTCCCATCGTAGTTCTCCCAATGCGTCATCACCACTATTTAGCTTCATCACAAATTGGTTGGTAGGTTGACGAATTTGTTGATTGGGAGATAGGTTTGTTCGTTGAAAGGTTGCTGGTTGGTAGGTTGGTAGACAAGTTAGTTGGTTGGTTAGTTGGTTGATTGACAGAGTGTTTGGTTAGTTGGTTGGTATGTTTTTCAGTTGATTGGTACTTTGATTGGTTGGTTGGTGGTTTTACTAACATGGCTTACATTAAGTAGTTATCAAATAGCATATTAAAGGCTTTCTCATGAATAATGTTTTGTCAGAAAATCCTTCGAAGAAAGATCGGAAAGACCTGTTTGATGAACTAGAGTTTATGAAGACGATGACTCCTCACCCTAACATTGTGGGACTAGTAGGATGCTGTACGCGATCAGGTTGGTGAAGTCACATCGCACCAATGTGAACATAGCTGCAATTTGACAACGCATGCGTTCAATTCTTCTTTGTTCCAGTCCCTTAGTGAATAGAATGAAAGTTCCGCGAAATTTCAAATGTCGATTGAAAGTGGTGGCGTTTGCGAATAGAAGATTCTCAATGGAAATGTAGACAAAACTTGCAACTGCGGTTTTTATCTACTTCTGACTTCTTTTGAAGTCTACTGGTGATCTTGTAAGAGAATCAGGTTGCTGTATAGTGGTAAAATGAAGGAAAACGGTGACCCAGTTGTCTTCTGTTTTGTCTTCAAAATGGTGAAAGATTTTTTACATGGCACTGATGCTTAAAAGTATTTTGCTCAGATAGTAAAGAATAATAGATTAAAATATAAATCAGTTCGAAGGCACAGTTTTTGAGAACTCCCCTATTTTGTAATATAAAGCGTTTTTGGGCGGCCATTTTGAAAATTTTCTGTGCTTGTTGTACAATTACTATGAACGAAATTCAAAGCTTTTTCTTCTTAATTTTAAAGACTACAGAACTCAACCGGTTTCAAACAAAATATTTAAACAGCATTTAAACATTTACGAGTAGCTTGTTTGCGAAGGAAGATGATCCATAATGTTGACAGTATGACAGGGTCTAAGAATTTGTGTTGGTCATCCTTTACAAAAACAACTAAATTTCCAAAAGTGTTCGTTCGAACTTGTTTATATTTTATGTATCATTCTTTTATATCTAAGTAAAATACTTTTGAACATCAGTGTACTGTAAAAATTCGAGATCATCTTTTACAATAACTTTTGTCTCACATGCACCATTATGAGAAAAAAGAAGCAAAATATGGCTCACCGTCTTGCTTCTTTGTTATACAGCACCTGACACTGTTACCAAGTCACCAGAGTACAGTTCAAAAGAACCCAGAAGTGCATAAAATTCGTTGCTGTGATTTTGAGATATATTTTCTTTGAGAATTTTCTATTCACAGACGCCTTCATTTTCAATCATGGTTTTGAAGTTTTACGCGACCGCGTTACCAATGGATTGAACGTTTTGCTAATGCTTATCAAATGTTTTTAGTGGCGGAAGAGGAAATTTATAACAGTCAATGTGAGCTGTAGCGTATGTACAGCTGTACCGAGCTGTACCCCCGGTTGTAGACCCACCAGTTGGTTAACTAAATATCCGATTATAAGTCCTTCCCAGCATAAGCCCATCTTATCATTACAATCTTGCACTTCGTTTTATAACTGTATATTAATAATGAGAAACAGGAGCAATGAGGTATCAAAGTTTTGGGGTTTTTTCATTTATGAGTTAATAAACGATTTTTCTATCTCGTTTACAATCCCCACGCTTCTAATAAACCCATTTACTTGAATAAACATAGGGTTTATAAGCGAGGTTCTACGGTATTACAGTACCGTTTGGCCCACCTGTCCAAAGAATGTTGGACAATTGCACACGGCATTCCCAAATGTAATTTTAGCAAACTTATAGTCAGCCGTTGGGTTGTTGAAGTTTTGAAAATAAGAAACTGAGAAGAATTCAGAAAGCAAATAAGAATCTGTTATTGAGCATAAACATAGCACAACGTAGTTTGAATATTTAGAGCGTAAGTTTTAATCATTCAAGAAAGTGTCTGCATCTTGTTTAACATTAACATTATCATTAAAATTTTTAATACCATAGATATTGTAGCAATTACAAAGTATTACATAAAGAGTAATAGATAACCCATAATATTAAGAAGAAAAGATATATATGGCTGACTGAAAAATAAAATCCAGGAGGCTTGTAAGCACCATTCATCATTTGATAGAGTAGAATTTTGGGGGGAAATTGATAGAAATTTAAAATGAGCGATATCCACAACAGACTGTCCAGGCGGAAATCATAACTTTAATATGAATAGCAATGCCCAGCAAATTGCGCACAATATCGATATGGCGATATTTCGCGCAATTCGCTAGGCATCGCTATTCATATTAGAGTTAAGATGAGGGATACAATCTAGTGGTGTTTTCCGTCCGGGTGCTTTGGGAGGGCTAAGTCAAAATTTTCTGAAGTAATAACATATACCAAATTAAAAGGGAAGATTTCTCAATGATGCTTTAGGGCCTCTTGACTAAGTTGAATTGACGCCCGTTAGTAGTTTTTTCTGTAGAGCTTTTCAACGTATTTTGCCAACCCAATATTGCATTTTTGAGCTTTACAGTTAAAGTGACCCACAATTTTGAATCCATTTTTGCGTACTGACCATACACTCTGGTCATAGACGATTAGGGTTTGGTTGAAAGTGGTTAGTCATTCATGGCACATATAACATTCTAAAGCCGTAAGAATATGTCCACACAAGCGCGGTCAGAAGGGCAATTTTTAGAGCCTACGGTGGAAAGTTTGTATTGGTCGTCAGGGTTATATCTAGAATTTGTCGTTTGCGGGAGAAGTCCCGAGTGGCCAGAGGCCACGAACTTCCTAGGTGGGTCCGGGCGCATGCCCCTCGGAGATTTTTTTGAAATGAATATGCGCTAAGATGCAATCTGGTGTATTGTGAGACACAATTAACCGATAACCGAGCCTGCTGTAAAGCCATCAGTTTGTAATACTCCATGTTCCTTGTTATATAGTGTCTTTAGACAGGGAATACTTACTTCATGTGCACTGACCTCGTCGCGTCTGGATGATTTTTCCGATATAGTTACTTATATACATTACTGTAATGATAATATTTTTGGGGGCGAAGCTGGGCGTTTTGGAGGCTAAGCTTCTACCCCTCAGATACCCTAGATAGAACCCTGGTCGTTCACAAGACAACCAGTTTCCTTTTTAGATGCATGACCGTGCATGTGCGTACTGAAGCTAGTCACCCAAACTAAAAAGTAACAAACAAATCATGAGGTGTCAATGTATTTACACTGTCGGGTTTCTCGTGCTCGTCTTCTGCCCGGTGAAATAATTGTAACCTGACATACATTTCAGCCTGACTAACCAGGCCAAAATTTTCCCACGTAATTAACCTTTATCGGAGTGAAATTTACAATACTTAGCCCGAGCTGAAAGTTTCGACATATTATCGCAAGAAAATAATTTAAGGAGAGTTGTTTGTCAACCTTGGCTGATATTTCAGCCCGGTCGATAGAGGTCGGATTTCAGTACGGTCCGAAATTCTTCATGAAATCAACACCAACTTGTCTCTTTCTTCAGAGGATGTTATGATAATCGTCGAATATGTACCTTATGGAAACCTGAAGGAATATCTGGTGAATAGCCGAGGATTTAAGACAGACACTTATGCAAATTTAGCACCATACAGCACCAGTTTGACCGCGAAAGATTTGATCTCCTTTGCGTATCAGATTGCGAGAGGAATGAGTTACCTTGAGAAAATGAAAGTAAGTTGTATAAATCGTATTCTTGAACAATGTTAAAGAACTCAGATGTTAGTAAGTCTATGCAGCTGAAATGAGTATATCATGTAGTTCATTCACCACGAAATTACAAATTTGTAGACTAGCGAAACAAATCATAGCGATGCACAGACCATCAGTCAGTACTTGTAGCTGAAAATTAGGATTTTGTCTATTGCAATTTGTTGCTTCTATCTTTTGCTTTTCCAGTGTGTTCACCGCGACTTGGCAGCCAGGAATATCTTGGTAGGCGACGACAAAACGTGCAAAATCGCCGATTTTGGCTTGGCCCGGGATATTTATTGTGAGAACTATTACAGAAAAACCAACGGGGTAAGATTCTACTCACATTCAATAAAATTCTTGGAAATATGTGAAATAACATACTGAAGTAGGTAAATCACAATGCTTGGTTTCTGATTAGGCAACCAATCCAGACTTTACTTCCAAAGTTACAAACGAGAGTTTGGATTGTTATAACCATCTGGTGTCAGTTTAAACGTGGAACGGAGTTGTAGTACGTTGAAATTTATGATAACATCAACTCCTTTCTCTTTGGACGAAAGTCTCTCGTCATTTCGTTCGTGGTATGATAGTGATGTTGTCAAGGCTTGATATTTTTCTGGCCATTAAAACTCGTTTGATGTTTTACTGTAACGTCCGTTCTCTCTTATTAAATATAGCCGCGGTTGATTAAAGCTCAGGCAGATCCCTATCGAGTATATGGCTCACCATCTGGGGCCGGTTGTATAAAAAGCTGATTAACTTTAATCATGATTAGTGTTTAGTTTTAGCCAATCAGGAAATGAGGATAAGAATTTAACTACGTTTTAATCACCCGACGACTGACTTAATCATGATTAAGAGTTTTATACAACCGGGCCCTGGTTGATAAATCTTGCACGCTGAACCGTTCGGAAACCGCTGGGAAACAGCTGTCTCCTCTTGTACAACTATTGAACTGCGAAGGTTACAGGGTATAGGACATACTTCCTGTCGTGATAAGTTATTCCAGCTTCTTATCACTGAGACAACAGCGCCAAGTCTTAGCGTCGTGTTGTTTTCAAAATTTACTTTTCGTGAGGGAACTATAACGCAACTTCCTACAATGCGTGATAAATGCGTTTCTGAGATTTTATTTAAATGCTTCGCCATAGCTAGTTGCGCGAATTAAGCATTCGAATCTGACATGAATCTTGCCATTTTTGTGACATAGACAGATAACGAGTTTAATATGTGAAACTCGACGTTCTATAGAAACGCGATATTTGTATGAGTCGACGAATAGGTTTCCTTGATGTTACCTACGATTGAATCGTTGAGGTTTCATTTTAGGGTCGTCTTCCTTTGAGATGGATGGCTTACGAGTCAGTTTTCAATGGGATATCCACGAGCCAAAGTGATGTGTAAGTGATTAGATTTTGTTGCTATCTGTATTTATATTGTTTTTTTCTCGTTCTCGTTCTCATTCTTAGTCTTGTCCTTGGCCTTTCTTATTGTCGTTGTAGAGGTGGTCGGATGCGGTTGTTGTGGTTCCTGCGGTTATTGTTGCTGTTGTTGTTTTTGTTGTAGTTTTTGTTGTCTATCTATGTTTATATTATTTTTCTCGTTCTCATTTTTGGTCTTGTTCTTTTTCTTTGTTATTGTCACTGTTGTGGTCGTTTTTGCTATTGTTGATGTTGTTATTGATTTCGTCGTTATTGCCATCATTGTTTTTGTTGTTTTTATATTGTTGTTATTAATGTTGACATTGTTTTTGTTATTCGTTTATTCACGTTACAGATGGTCTTTTGGTATTCTTTTGTGGGAAATTGTCACGCTGGGTATGTGTATAAAATTTTTTGAATTTTAATTCGTTTGGTAAATCAGGGCCAGAGGCTCATGTTTTATATAACATCTTTAGGCGGAAACCCGTACCCAGACAAGAACAGAGACGAACTTATAGAGTCACTACAGCGGGGATATAGAATGCCCAAGCCTCACCACTGTTCTGATGAAGTGTAAGTAAAATAGAAGGAATATATTAATTTTACAGGGCACGTAAGAAGGGGCTATGAAGAGACAGAAAGCCCCAGTGGATCAGCCCCCATTTGTCATCTTAGCTTGCTCACGAGAGTGAAATGTGTCTCCTCTGTTATAGAGAGGATTATAAGTTTAAATCTAGTCTATTATTGATAAAAAGCTTGTTTGTTTTTGAGATCATAAGCTTGAAATAATCGTTTGTCAGGTCATTGATTTTACAAATATCTTCGATCGTCTACCGCCAAGTGCAGTCCCCTCACGGTGTGAGTGTTCTAGTCTCGACGGGCTTTAGCCTGCATTGTTGACTCGACCTGGTGGAGTCCACTGAGGCGCGAGATAACTAGAAGAGTACATATATAAATACTAATATATAGTATGTATGTATATATGTTGCAAATCAGTTTGTATTTCAAGTCACTTGGTTTTAATCTAGGTCATTACGTTTCAACCTAAGTTATTTTGTTCCGTCCTGGGTCAATCGTCCTCGACCTAAATCAACAGCTAAAAAGTGATTTTTTAACCCCGTCCTATTTTAACCTCTTTTATGTAACATTTTACCCTTCCTTTAACCTTTAATATCCACTTATCTTCTCTACCTACGCCTATTCTACAGTGCTTACATTTCACTTACCCCACATAGTGTGGTTTGGCTTTAGTAGTTCATAGATCCAATCCATCACCTCTACATCACACTAGGTTTCGTTGCACTTGCTCATCACTTTATTCATAATGTTACTTTCCCTAAGTCCCAGGCCACTTAATCAGCTTACGGACTCACCACGAGGGAAGATTTTCTAGTTGACCTAACGCAAACAAATCTTTCTGAATTACACACTAATCCGGCCCACTGACAGGTTGACCGCAATATACAAATTTCCGAGTGACTATACTTACTTCAAACCTCAACCATCATATAAAGTTAATCCCTGGTGAATAATAAGCTACTGCTCTCCAAGGTCACTGCTCACAGGGAACAAGTTCAACAATTCTTGACTCCCATTCGCTAATAAAGATGTGATGAAGCATATGAAATCGATTGAACCAAGTATTGACTTGGAAATGAATTGACTTGGTTCATATGTAATGACCCAGGTTAAAGCAGGTTAAATTTATCTTGGTTAACGTGAAAAGACCTAGGTAATGACCAAGGCTAAAACAGCTCGACCTGAAATATAAATTTACGTGCATATATACGTATGTATATATACATATACGTATACATATACATGTATATGTATATGTAAATACACATATACATGTACATGTTAATGTATGTGTACATGTACATATACATATACAAATACATATACATATACACTTATCCAATTCATTCAAGAGCTTCCTCTATCTTATATTTTTGAGTCTTTACAAAGAGGCAGTGCCCCGAAACGTAGAAATAAAGTTTTTAAAGTTTTATCTTAATGTTATATATAGACATCTATATATCTATATATTTATCTATACCTATATACATATATCTATATCTATATCTATATCTGTATATATATATATATATATATATATATATATATATATATGAGCGAGTTTTGGTTTACGAAATACAAAAAAGTGCTCGATACTGCATAAGTAGAGCAAGTAATGATTCCTAAGCGGATGAAACAGGCTGTAGTAGATTTTTAATGAAACGAAATAATATGTACATGTATTTTAAATAAACGACAACTCTTTTTATTTTGAAAGCAAACATGTTTCAGCATACCTATGCCATCTTCAGTGCGAAG
>JBAHVQ010165483.1:0-20311 GCA_036872915.1 Nanipora kamurai | reverse complement strand
TAAAATAAAACGTGGTGTTCCACAAACTATACATAGTATATCAATTATCACCATGCAAAACTTCAAAGGATTGATCGCTTTCTATTCTAATTTGGACTCGTAATTACAATTTTTGGGACTTACGTTAAAATGAAAAGAGAGAAGTGCGCTTTTTGTTCGCATTACTACTCACAGTTCGTCAATGGGCAACAAACGGCGGCGATTAGATTCAGAAAGATTTTTTGGCCTGTTTTATCAATTTCCTCGGACTTCGATGAGCTAAAGAAACGCCCAATGTCTTTACGTATTTGTATTACGTGCGTGATGAACAAGTTCAAGGGCTTTTTGGCTTTTCGAATGTCGACTATTATTCGAGTGTTTGAATCGCAGTATCCTAACACAAAAAATATCCCGTAGGGTATTTATTTCAAAAAAAAAAAATAGCGAACGAGCAAGCCACACAGCTTCAATGAATTTTTGACTGGATAATCTGATCCATACACACGTATTAGCGTGCAAAACTCATCTGGAATATAAAAGGAATTAACGTCAACGACTAAGACAGCAGCCATAATGTCACGCCATAATACTTGGCATTCGGAAATTTGTTCAAATAAAAGCTGAAGAATGTTTTGCATGTTAATATGAATCAATATGGAATGGATTTGGGTTGAAATTAGCTGAACTAACTGTGTTTCAACTTCAGTTCTTTCTCATACCACCTTAAATGGGTGGACACAAATTCAATCTAAATGCAGTCCGAATGCAGTCCGGTTGTATTCACACCAGTGGAATCTCAGTCCAAGTCCAGTTCGAGTTTGCTGATGTGAACGCACTCTCGACTGACAGTCCGAAGGAAAACACGAGCAGAAAAACTTCATGAATAAGGCATATATCATATTTCAAGGAACTCGTTTGAATCAGGGATTATACTATAAGAAAATTCATATAAATGGCAGCTGAAGACACTCTGGGGACTCTTACAAAAGAGACGATCTTTAATTCAAAGCGTACAGATGCCGTAATTCACCCTAACTTCATGACCTTTGAGAATATCGAGAAATAAAAAACCGAAAATACCCAGCTTATGCCCACTAGACCTTTAAGCACCTGTTACTGCTAAAGCATTCTGTTACCCGTGCATTGTAAGGGAAAGTATTTAGTTATTAAAATGCGCTGAATACTTTTGGTTATTAACAAACTGCTTACCTGAGACTGAGTCTGAATTAAAAAATCGCCGTCCAGATGAAAACGAGTGGAATAATGAGCTGCAGCAAAGCAGACAGACGACAAAAAGTAGACGAGTGAGGAGCGACCTACGCCTTCTGTGAGTTCTAGGTCCTGATACCGATCTAAATATCATGTTTGTCGATCAAGACTAGAAAAACGAGAGCCCAGAAACATGTACAGATAATAAAGCAGTTAAAAGAAAATTTATACCGAGTTCTTTAGGAAACTTCTTAAAACTAGTGACAAGAAACACTACGTTTGATTGATTTAAAAGCTAAACTTTCCACCATAATTGAGTAATCCAAAGATTTCCACCTGACATTTAATTTCTATTTCTTCCTTTTGTGAAGCCAGTAGGCCCACATACCTGAGCTGATGTCATAAAAGAATTACAAATGGTATTTGTAGCCAAAATAGGGCAGTAATTCATGCATAAGAAGTCTATGTTGTAATAGACCACTTGCACTTATTCCCCTGTTGGAGGAAAAATGCTCATAAACAAAAGAATTTCCATAAATTATTCGATCTGTTGAACGTCGGAATTTTGAAGTTGTCCTCCAGATGGGTTTAGCATATGAGTGCAAGTGGTCTATACCTTGTTCAAGTCGGGTTGACCCCACTGTTCCGCACAACTGATTGAGTGCTTTTTGTTTTTACTGACAGAAGAAAACCATATCTTTTTCAAGAATGTTTGACAGTAACATGTTGACAAATCAATAATATTTGAAGGACGTTTTAATATTAAGATCCTTTAGCCTTGCAGAAAATTTAATTCACTCATGGGCTTGGAAAAAACTTCTTTGAAAACCTTTACCATTTAAAAGTGACGAAATCAGCAGATCAACTTCCATGTACCATCTAGCTTTTCTGAAATGCAAATGTCTACAGCTTAAATTCATCCGCACAGGACATAATAATTGCAGAAATCATAAAGAAAAGCAATTACTCGTTTCACACCAGTCTGTTGTCTTTCTTTAAAGAATTCAAATAAAGGTTTAAACCAAACACGGAAATTTGCCTGCTGTCTCACTTACCTGACTGTGTTTCTTCAAATGGAGGTTGGTCATGATGTTTATTGTTTCATTCTGAACTAATCTGGCCGGTAAAATTAAATATGAGGACGGTACATCTTTGCGATGTTCGTATTCTTTGAATGCAACAACGCTCAAACGAAGCTGACGTCGGCAAACAAGAAGGCTCTGGTCATAATTGTGTCTGTTGCCATGGCTACAAACCAAATAGCTGCAGGCTAGAATTGCTGACAATGCGATCCTATCCTATGATTTCAGGAGACACATTGAACTGAAGAAGTATTATAAAGAGGTTAGAAATGAGGTTAGATGTTTTGTTGGTTTAAGAAAGAAGAATTAATCGACAGACATGTCATGAAACATTTCAGACAAACATCCGGCGATAATCTCTTTTTATCCTAACGATTATATTGACGAAACTAGGCAAACAATCCCCGACATGATAATACGTAAACCTTAACAAATTCTTGTTAACCGATGACTTATGGAAACCAGTTCGTTTGGATGACAGATTTCGCTAATGTAGAAAACACAATTACACGAGGAATTTATTAAATTAATCAAACCAGACGAAAAGGATACCCTACAGCTGGGAAAGGGGACATTCATCATGCAGACATTCGGCACCTCAAAAAATTATGATTCCAGCAATTGCTTATAAAAAACCATCACCAGGCGACAATTTTAAAAAGTAAAGTATAAAACATAGTTCGAAAATTAACATCTTGAAACTTGAGATACAAGTTAAAACAAGACGGAGATCAAACCAGTTGGTTTGATAATGGCTTTGCAATAAAGTCGAAATATTACCGCACCTGTCTCCGTCTTGTTTTAACCTATATTTCAAGTTTCAAGATGCAAGTTTTCGGACTACGTTTTATACTTAACAATTGCTTATGTAGGCAGTTTTTCTTTTCCCGAACAAAATATTTACTATTAATCGTGAATTTTTATTTAACTGTGACTTGTGAAATGATTCCAACAAATCTTAATTTACTTCATTACTTGACTTATCAAAGATATATGCTATCTGTTTGAAACGTCAACACCACAAAATAATCCGTTTTTGCTAAAGTATTAAATTATAAAACTTATAAAATGCATTTTTTAATATTAACTGATCAGTGTGACCAAAACTAGCATAATAGCATAATGTTGCATATAAGTTTGCATAATTATGCAAATTAATTAATAATTATGCTTGCATTAGTATGTCTAATACCAGCCCCCTTCATCAGAGGGTTAACTGTTCCACCAGAAAAGTTAATCAATACTGTGATTTTACGAAATTTTTAACTGTTAACTGTGACAAGCCACCCCATAAACAACCTCCTCTACTTGTACGAAAACGATAACTTGGTATTTTCTTTTGTTCCGTGTCAATAATTATTAGAAAAAGTACTCACCTTTGTATTTTATGTTCAGAACATCTATAGTTTTTTGTCCTTGTTTGTTACAGTCTTCGTCATTTTGTCTATTACATATGTCAGTACATATTACATGTGTCAGTATTACACTATTACTATTAGTAATGAGTTTGGCTTGAGAGTTTTCTTGTATTTATTAGAAGTCAAATGCTTCATTATTTTATTTAAGTTTAATCTTAAATGTTTATTTGTTGTTAATCGAGTGAATAAATGAGGAAAATATAAAGACACGTATTTCATCAAAATGGCGTTATTAACTCTAAACCTAAATTTGCTGGAGACTTTTTACTAAAGGCACCTATTAACAGAAAATCAGAGATACAAATAATTTTCCAACTCGGAAACCCTCGAGATACTCGCAGATTAAATCGAGTGAAGTACAGTGCGGTAACGTTGATACCTGCCCAGTCATGGTTCTAGGATTTCATTGACGGTGGAACCAGACAGGTTTGATGTTAGGTGTAGGTTTGGAAGCTGACAGGCACGGCTTCTAACTCCTCGAGCGGCTTGAAACCACCTAAAAGCCCCGGATAGGGACCAGTGGGATAGCCCAGATGAGGGCCAGAGCGCGAAATCCTGGATGCTATCGAAATATAAGTTAAAAAAGGATAAAGATCATGCTTTCCTGATGTCAGGTTACTCCGTAGCCCCCTATTTTTCCTCGGTAGAATGACACCCCTCGCCACTTTTTCACCCCGCTCATGGACCTGCGTTGAGGTATTTTTGTTGCTGTTCTAGTAACACATAAGGTAAAATGGTACATTAGTCCTTAGACTAAGATTGAAGCTTAGGGGTTGAAAAGGCCAAATTAAACCCAGAGTGGAATACATGTTTTTACTGATCAGAGGAAAAGGAAATTAGTAGTACTAATGTACAGTAGCGTTGACAATAGGGCATTTGCTAAGACCGAGCTGGGCAGTTGGCTACTTGCGCCAAGAAGTCACGTGATCTACAATAGTACGCATGGAATTATATGACTCGAGAATATAAACCAAATGATTGTTCAAGGAAAATTGGCTTAGCTAAGAGGGTGATTTTCTTTCTTGTTGAATGAACAGAGTTTATTCTTGAAAAAAACCGTTTTGAATGTAAATTTTACACTCAACAGACTAGATACAAGAAAAACAATATCAGTTTTGTTTACTGGGGGATGTTAAACAAGGTAAAAATGTATTTGGTTCTAAAAATACTCGTGACGTAACTAGCTGGAAGCCGTTTTTACACTATAGACGTTTAATTTGTCTCTGATTAAATGCGTCCAGTTTAGTTCGTTCAGGCAGATGCTCTAAACTATTTAGTTCGTCCACATGGTTACTTATTTGATGACCGTCTTTACACGAGACGAATTAAACCAGACGAAAAATCCTTGCCTAAATTCATGCAGATGAATTATACGTATGTAGAGTAAAAAATCGGCCAATGACAACATATCGACCTTTCGACTCCAACTTAATCGTTTTTTTAACTGGGTAAAGTTTTTTATATTGTCAATATGTATCTTTTTTTGTCTCTGTGTTCCACAGGGCGAAAAACAGCTTTGCACGAATTTGGCATGTTGAAAATTTCTTGGCAAATTTACTCCAAGTTAAATTTGCCATGGTTGCAATTTCAAATTTTGCATTACGACGGGTTTGAAACATATTTACACACGAGTTTTCGACGCTGCAAACTTGATAAACGAATTTGCACAGGTTTTGCAACGAAGCAAATTTGATCC
The DNA here is from genome assembly GCA_036872915.1 of Nanipora kamurai. NCBI lineage: Eukaryota > Metazoa > Cnidaria > Anthozoa > Scleralcyonacea > Helioporidae > Nanipora > Nanipora kamurai. Next base: position 14,927 of record JBAHVQ010165483.1, on the reverse strand, counting down.
AATCACGGTGCTTGAAACTTTGCAGCAGGCGCAAATGTTTCGCAAATACGGCATTTGCAGCTTTACATTTGGTGCAAATGTAGCAAACAAAGTCTTTGCAATAACTTTGCATCGTTGTAAACTAGACTGTTAGAGCTGCAAATTTATTTTTTGTCCTGTGTTCGGTGATAATGAATATTTTCATCCAACATGACAGTAGAAAGCAAAACGTAGTTTTATATAGGTACTTCTGCTAGAACCTCATCAAAACGGTCTCCGGTCTTTACATGTTTTTCATTGTTTAAGCGCATAATTTGGTATTGGAAGAGAATTTTTTGATGGAAAAAAATCTCTTAGATTGATGAAAAAGAAAAAAAAATTGGCCAAGTGATCAGTTTCTAGTTTGCACTTTTATCTCTTCTACCCGTGGAAGGTCTTTAACTCCTTCACTGCCAGATTTCTCCCTTTGGTGAGTATAAAATCGTCTGGTGCTGGCCAGAGTAAAATACGGAATGTCCCCCGTTGCATTGAAGGGGTTATGTTAAAGCAAGTTCCCAGAACTTAATTTGTAATATCAATATGTCACGTTAGGGTTATAAAGGGCCACAATTCGATACTGATACTTTAAAAGAATTGAAAAATTCAGAAAATATTAATTGTCAGACTTTCTTCAAACGTCTATTAGGTTGTAAAGGGATCCAATTTAGACGTCATTAATTTCAAATCTCGTACAACATGCTTTATCGGATTCAAAACACTCAGCTGTTAAAATGTGTTTAATATTCGATTAATCTTTTTAAAAAACATTTTTAAGTTTAAAAAAAGGTTTTAAGAATAACAATTACGAATACATATGGATGTACATGTTCACATGTATATTTGTACATATATATGTATGTGTGTGTATGAATTTATTGAAATAAAGATATATACGGATAGTGTATGTGCATTGATGGCTTACAACCAATCGCATGGGATTCAGACAACAATGAAACGGCGCCATGTTGGTGCCACTTACAATAGTAGTTAATGAGACTTTTTTGTTGAAGTTCCACCAACATGGCTGCCAGGACGTCACGTGCAAGTCATCAATTAACGTTACAAAACCCAATAAAGCGATCACAATACTCCCGGGGTAATATGACGAAACCAATGACGTTTCTTTATTTGTATACAACATAGCTCACGTCAGAAGACATTTTTCATATAAATTCCATGCCCATAGAATTTATCGTAAGCATTCAACAAACCTTTCAATATTTTTGCTTCATTGCATATTGCATAATACAAATGAATTTTATTTCCCTACAGTATTTTTCTTAAATGTCATAAAATCATAATGTCAAATTTATAGACTGTTATCCTGTTTGATTGGGATCGGTCGTGGTCCACATCATGTTAAAATCAAACAATCAAACAAATAGAAAGAGACAGACTATTAACTTACTAATCCGACAGCCAATTTATTAACAAACAAACGGCCACCAGAATAACTCGAAGTCACCAATAAATGGGTCAAAAATTACTGACAGTAAAATCATAGTCATGACCAACCGAACTGTTAGCTTTAAAGCTTATGTTTGGTTTGGAATAAACCATGGCCGATCACAATGATATGCAATAACAATCACTGATTGGACATATATAGCGCGTTGCAAAAATTGCTGCAAGACGTTGTTGGGAGCCACAAGGACTACAAAGAAATAATTCAACTGTGATTGAAACTGAATTCTGGTCTAAATTCTGTATTGCTATTTAACATCATCGAGGAGCTTAAAAGTGCGGGCTGTGTGACTGGCTTGCTCTAGAAAGGTTCTCCGTTGCTATACGTTGCTCCCGCCAACAACCCCTGATCTTTTGATTGGCCAGCACTCTCTCACCGTTGCTCAGATTCGAAATATAGCCTCCCGAAAACCGTTGCTCTCGCCATTTCTCGCGACTGAAGAGTTCTGCTGGTGAATGTGCCAGCGCACGTCGACCGCGTCCAAAGTAGAGTGTATAGCGGACGCATAAACGCCATATCTGCCTGGGAAGGATTCCTATATTTGACCGTCGCTTGAGCAACGGTTAAATCCCTGTAGATCCACCCCTTTCAGAAGACCTCATAACATAGTGAGGACGTTTGTGTGCCCACACGACTACAGCCTCATGGCCGTTGGCAATTGCTCTGTTAAAGTCCTGAGTCAACAGATCGAAAGCTTAGCGTTAAAAATAAAATGTGGTGTTTCACAAACTTTATATAGTATAGGAAATCTACTTGTCAAACAGATCATGCATAAGGACAAATAGAAATGTGTGCAAAATCTGCTTTATTGTTATACAAACGATCAGTCTAATCCTGGATCAAAGAAATTTTAGTTGACAAAAATCACTGAGGAAAGTGGAATTTATCTTTGACAGACTTGATAAGAATTCGGAAACTTTTGTCCTGCAAAGTTTAAGCTCAAATAACCAAGCAAATGATACAGAAATAAATTAAAGACTGGCTCTCCAGGATCACGAGTTAATCTGCTGCCTTAGTTTTGTATATTTGGTTTATCAGTTGCAAACAAATTTCAAAAAATAGTTCCTTTAAAACAAGGACCGAAATCTGATAAAGAAAATCTTAGTTTTCCTCAGAATAATAACTTGCCCTGAAGCTTTTCACGTTCAGAAACTAATCCCGAGTTAACACTAAGCTAGCGGCTTCTTGAACTGCGCTGGGGTTATCAGATTATATCTTAGCCTGTGATTAACGTTAGCCGAGGATACACAGTGCAATATTGCATACAGTATTGCTTTAAATGCTGAATAGTATACACGAGTAAAATATTTGAAGTTAGAAAAATTTGATAAAAAGAAACCAATGAGACTACCGATTAGTGACAGCCTAACCCTAAATGTATCATGATCTCACTTTTTCTGTAATGCTTGCGCGAGATCTAATCCTGATTTTTCTCGCTGGCTTCAGATCTCATCCTCTTATATGATATTTAGTAATTGTTGTAACATTGTGTGCAGTGTTGCACTGTGTATCCGCTTATTTAATCGTCATTTTAAATGTCCGGAGACTAGACAAATAATCTCGATTTCTATCAAATGCTCAAATTTGCTTATTTCATAAGAGCTCTCGGTTGGGTTTTCAGAAGCCGTCCCTTTCATTATTCTCACGGCATGTACAATTTGTCTACTTCAATGTAGTCATCTTCACGTAATCAATCGAGCACGAGTGTAAATATCAAGACAAATCACGTTCCAGCACTTGAACAAACGTTCCGTGTCAATGATATGTGAAGTTTTTGGAAACATTAATGGGTGTTGCTTTAGTTTGCTGTTCTTGTGGGCAAATTCTCAGATGTTTCAGGACACATTATGTTTTTGGGCAAAGAATTAACTGGATTTTGTTTCCTTCATGAAAGACTAATTACCAGCTGATAAAAGCTATTCTCGAATTCTTTGTACTTCCGCACCCGTCATCTCCGGCCTTTCAGCCTGGCCAACTATCACAGTAATTGCACGACATGGTGGATAGGTTAACAGAAACATTCTTCCAGCGGCCTAACAGTCTGACCTGGTCCAATGCTTGTTGATATTCTTATCCTTTCCATCTTTGCTTGAGTCGATCCAACCTTTTCACGTGCTTTGATGCTTTCTAACACAGACAAGAAAATAAAATTCGATATCTACTTAGCATCAAGTTCTTCTGGTATTTACGGCTAATCTTGACTAGACCTGTTGGAAGGAAAAACAAATTTGTCTCTGAATATTTTCTTCATATCACGGAGATCTGCTTTGGCCTTTGTGTAAAAGCCGTCCAAGTATCTCTCCATTGATTCAAGCTTTTGTTCAATTTCTCCTCGAGATATCTCGGCTGGCGGTGAATCATTTTGTCCATTTACATTGCCAGGGGAGCTTTGACAGAATGGATGTTTATGGTCTAGATCCCCTCGGTCAGGTTGTGTTTCTTTTCCGGAAATATAAGAAGGGGCACCTGCCGCGCGCACACGTTTCGTGTCCAAGTGCATTCTTACGTTGGTCACATGATCATGTTTCCACGTTGGGCGTTCCTATAAGTCAAATGCAATTATTTAAATATCAGCGGAAAATGAAGAGAGCAACAAAGTTAAAATTGAGGATCAGAGAAGCAAACTGAGAATCAGTACAAGTAGAGGTATCCAAAGTAAAAGCCATGCTTATTAGGTTAAAAGTAGTAAGACGAACCACATTAAAGTTTAATAATTAAGGAGATAATTTTTAACTTGCTCTTTTCAGGAGATCTCTCATTGACGAGTAAAACCGTCTGGCGTTTGCCAGAGTAAAATCCTTAAAGACCAACGGTGACAGGAAGGAGTTAAGCGCACAGTAAATGAATTTTTAATGGCTTGGTCGAATGTACCTTGTTGTTCAAACTTTGATTCGCCAAGGACTTTGCAAAACTCCAAGCTCCAAACGGGACACAAACCCGCAACCGTCTGAGGGCCTGTTTATATGGAGGCGTGTTACCCGGAGTTATTTGGCAAAGGCGAGATCTCGGCTGCAATAGGAAATTAATGGCTTTCCCGGTTGACTGTTTATATGGCACAACCGGGTAAATCGCCTTACCGAGATCTCGGCAAAAAGAGCCGGAATCTCGCCCAAGCGAGATGGATATTTTGCCATATAAACACTTTACCCGGGTAACTCGGCAAGTCGAAATGGAATTTTGTCGGCAGCGCATGCGTGTTTTCCCTTCCCAGCCCATGAAACTAACACATAGGCATATGTAAACCATTATATAAACTTGCCTGAATTTCTGGGGCTCCATTTTTTACTTTTACGATGGTATAATATCGTTTTTAAAAGATTTGAATGAATTTTATATTTTGGCGCCCTTTAGCGTCAATGTGAAGAAATTCATGTAATCACCGTGTATAAGAATGAAAGACGAGTGATTCGATTCCATATGAACAGACCGCTTCTTTGGCCGGCTAAAGCGAGTAATTCGGCTTGCCGGGTAACTCGCCTCCAAATAAACAGGCTCTGAATGCTAGCATGCAGACTCTCCACCCAGTGAGTAAGTAGAACTCAGATGGCATAGCAAGGTTAGATTCGGAATTTCAACTTGAAACGAGCCAGTCGACAATTAAATGACCTGCTCAACTGGTGTCAGTTAGATGTCGGTAAATCTTTAGTCAGAAAATTTTTTTTGTTTGATTTTAGAATTGTGGTTTGGTACTTTTATAGACCTAGACATACAGATACCTTGTCGTTCGAACTGTAGTAATCCCAAGACTTAGAAAACACTGAGCTCAAGACGGGACTTGAACCTACATGTACAACTTTCTGAAAGCTAGCCAGTCACCCCAGACGGAGACTTGAACCTACAACCTTTTGAATGCTGGCCAAACACTCCCGACAGGACTTTACCCTGTAACCTTCTGAATGCTAGCTAGACGATCCAGACGGGACTTGAACCTACAACCTTTTGAATGCTGGCCAGACGCTCCAGACGGGACTTTACCCTGTAACTTTCTGAATGCTAGCTAGATGCTCCAGACGGGACGTGAACCTATAGCCTTCTGAATGCTAGCCAGACCCACGCTTCAGCCGGGAGTTGAATCTACAACCTTCTGAATCGTAGCCCGACGCTCCCACTACTAAGCCAAGTAATACAAAATCGCGTCAAAACAGCTGAACTTGACCTAGAAGCCGAAAAATTTGACTTTCGAACAAACATTTTTGAGTTTAAGAAAATTTCACATGATTTCATATGTTGCAAATTCGTATGTGATCACATAAAACGTTTGTCTTAAGACATCATTTTAAATTCAAGGAGAATATCATATTGTCTCTTCCACTCCTGACAATGAAGCATGGTAAAAAGGGTTATGGGATGGACACTTCCTCGGCGGGAGGAATATATCTACCATCGGGTTTAGCGATGGATTTTTGGTAGGTTTTAATTCATTTAACATATTTTCATATGTGAAATGCTGACATGTTCCAAAATGAGAAGATATCATATTTGTGAAATCATGTGGAAATTTTCTAAATGTTCCTAAAACCTTTAAAAGTACACGGAGAGCAGACGACTGCCGATTCGAAAAATAATGAAAAAACCCCTAAGTGTTTACCCTGCTTTAGGCCCGGAGCCTGACGCGTCTGGGAAAGGAAATATTGTCGGAGGGGGCTGGTACTGCAGACAAAACTCAGTCCATCGTTAAAAATGTTTTTCTTTTTAAAAAATGCTTTCACAAATATTTTCAGTGGTGAGTTCAAATTTATTTTGTATTTGGCGATTTCCTTCACTTTCCCTTTGGCTATTGCCCTTCGTTGACCATACATACCCTTTCTTTGTAGACCCATTCTTCCTGCAATATGCGAACATAAATACCTTAAACTTATTCTACCTGAGTGTTTTGCTAAAAATGCCTTTACTGATTTTTTAAAAAATAATTTTTTAAAATAGTCAACTAATAACTTCAGCCTTTTCCTGTAAAAATTCGTAGGGTACGGTGATCGATTATTCCATGGTTAACACCTCCTACGAGGCATATTTTTATAGATTTGCGTTTTCAAGGTTTTAATTCAATTTTCCAGCAGTACGATGAAGTTTTCCATTTGTTTTAAAAAATAACGGTTTTTCATTTGTTGTATCAAATAGAAGAGGTTTTCCGAATTCTCGTAGCTGTATCCACGCATCTAGTACCCACTACAGTTATACAAAATATAAATGACCTCATCTATGTCTATTTACTCCAGGAGGATTTTCTCTTGGAGTAGAGTCTTGTCGCAACTTAACATGTGTCAGATACTGGTTATCATATATTATATATTCGAATATATATGTGTATACACATGTGTTTTTGTTTCCCAAAAATATATGAAAATCAAAAATGAAAATCAAAAATAAAAGAATATATGAAAGATATAAAAAATAAGGATGGTGAAATTACTAGTAAAATTAAATTTTAAGAATTAAATTAAAAATTTAATTTAACTGAGAACGCAAGATATGTTTACGAACCTCCACTTCCTCATCTGTTGTACATTCTTTGATGACATCTTTTTGTAGCGAGCTCCTTCTTCCTCGACCTTGGTTAAAGCTAATCCTATTTAAAGTGAACTGAATTTTATCCACAGCTCGAGCCACATCTGTTACCGTCATGGCAATATCATCAGCAATAAATTCTTTGTACCAATGATCCGCTATAAATTAGAATTTAGACACACGTTTCAGAGAGACTTCACAATACAAAAAAAACCGCAAAACAAACAAAACCTTCTTGAAGCAGATGCACCATTAATTTCTCGTAGATACAGTACCATTTCTAGGATTCGATAGAATAAATTCTTTTCCCCAGCTCATTGTGCTCATTGTGTTTACATTGCTGTGTTATTTAATTTTCACTCATCATTTGGCAGCAATCATCAATAATTTTTTCAGTGTGTCAAAGTAGCCTTTTCATGACGTTTATTGATAAATCAGGTAGCTTGAAAAGTGTCATTCAAGCTCATACATTGATATTGGATCCTAGTGTCACATTTTGGCATCTTCTCAATCAGTACCATCCTTTTGGCAAGACGTGCATATATTCTTATATTTGTATGAAAGCAGTAATATCAAAGTACTTGGAACAAAGACACAATTCAACTAGCTTGTAAATGAATAACATGACATAAACGCTCCCTTGGCACAAATCTAATTGAGAAAGGTCGGGTAGAAATGAAACTCGTCAAATTTCAAAGTCGCTGACTACGATTACATGTACCATGTACGCATGAACAAGTATAAAGCTCAGAGCTGGTCCAGATACGAAACGGCAAACGAGTTCAGTTTTTTTGAGAAATACAGATAGTTTTAAGAAAAAGATGTAGCACGTCGAGGCAATTGTAGTCGTACCGTCCCCGTATGAACAAGTGATTTTTTCGCCCTTCCACGATTGACACTCATTCTAATACATGTCCAGCTAGTGAAGCCAATATGGCCTTGCGGACGCTCAAGTGATATACTTCGAAAATACTACTCGACCTCGAACTGGGCTGTATTTTATTTGAGCTGTTATACTAAAGATTTCGATCACTTCATTTGACATGGGGTGGTTTGGAATATCTTCAGCAGATTCATTTTGTACATAATAACTTTTCATGTTTTGGTATCCTCAACGCAATTCACAGTGGTACAAAAAAAAACGACGATTGTATATTTAATCACCTTGCGTTGCATACTCCCATTAGTATACGTAATCTGATGAAGCCGGGAAAAATTAGAATTTAATTTCACTCGTGTTTTCAAAGTACCATAAAATTATTGGAGTCGCGAATCGACGAGAACAATTTGCCAACTTTGAAAACACAACTAAAATAAAACCCTGATTTTAATCGGCTCCATGTGATTACTTATTTGTAACAAAGAGGCCAAATTAAGTCATTTTACATGAAGTTACACCAGCAAGTCAGCTTGAGAACTGTGCTAGCATTAGGAACGGAGAACCTTTAAGCGCACAGTTAAAGGCAAAGTAAGAAAAACAAGTCCATGGGAACGGGGTGGAAAAAGTCTATCAAGAACTTAACTCAAACAGTAAATTAAAATACAAAAGTTTGCCTAAAACGAGAGTTAAACAACAAATGAAGATTACCTTAGAGTATTCACGTAAAAGGCATAAAATTTGATATTTTGATTCAATTACAAACTTTTCCCGTCTAATCAAACACAAATAGAACTGCCGGCCTTGACTAACTCTATTATGTCCGACCCCACGAATACCCGTCACCATTGTACGATGAAAACTGTTGCAATTTTGACCCATTATCTGTTCAACTTTCGTATTCAATCCAAGTTTTTTAAAATCTGGATCAAAAATTAAGTCAAAAAAGTGGGTTTTCCAGTGTTACTGCACAACGAACCGTGACATGAAGTTAAGCAAAAGTTTTTGACTCATTTTTTCAATTTTCTCGGGCAATAATAAGTTAAGGAAAAAATAACTAATTTGCTTATATTTTGGATCAAATTGTATTACTTTCGCTCTCTTTGACACAAGCTCCAATAAAAGCTTGAGAAAGTTTAACATATTGCAATGAATTAAGCAAAGAGCTTTCTTACCAAATTCAATCGTTTTATATCTTTCTATATGTTATCAAAATATACAATATAGTATCTGCAAAGAATTATGGTTAATTGCACAAGTCATCATCTTCTTAGAACATTAGCCAGAGATTGACCAGGCGGGAATCTCAATCTTAATAGAAATATTACAGCCCAGTACAGAATGCCAAACAATGGCATGATATTAAGAGTTTAGTAGAATCTTTTTTGCAAAACGATTCTATTAAACTTATAATATCGTGTCATCGTTTCGTATTCTATGCTGGGCTTTAATATTTAAGTCATCATCTTATTCTGTATGGTTAATTTTACGTGGTCCCAATTCCCCAAAATTTTACGAACATTAACCAGTCTTTTTAACCCATTAAATGCAAAGGTAATTGAAAAAATTGTCACAAAAATTTTGCTTAACTTTCGGTCATGCCATTAACGCGTGTAAAAAATCACTCTCCCGACTCAATTTTTATCGTAAATTCAAAAAAAGTTAATTTCGTCAAAATTCGAACAGAAAGATCGTGAAAATTGCAGAATTTGACATACTTGTAGACATTCAAAAGGGTTGGGAAACTGCAAGAACGTAAGAATCGAGAAACTGACTTTTCGGGCGAAGGCCCTAGGTCGGAATGAAACACGTTTTCGTACTGCCGACGCAGCACTTTTATATCATTGTTTAGAAGTTGACATAGTGCTCTGAGTACCTATATATGGAAATTTGACCAAAAAGAGCTAATAAAAAGTACAAAATGTCTTCATCAATCATCCAGTTTTGTCTCCTAAGTGTAGCAGTGACAAGTGACATAAAAAATGTCATTTTCGAAACAGGAATTTGTCTATTAAACTTTTAAAGTGTCAACGAGTATAACAAATTCAATATCTGCCTTCCAAGCTGGCATGCAATAATCATTTTGTGTAAGTTACAGCTGTTTCTATTGTTTATTTTTTATACATACTGTATAATCCACTGCATATAAATATCAGGACCCCATAAATTGGACGACGGGTATCTCTAAAACAGAGATATACAGAAAACCAAAACGTTTCGTAGTTTCACATTTTACTGAAAGTTGTCCTATAAAGAACCTATTTGTAAATGGTTACTTTTAAAATCCTACCACTTATTTTCTTGTGTTGCCTCCAGAGGTGTAAATTTGTGTACAAGTGATTTTTTAACTTCTTCAAGCGTGCAACTTGTCTCATACGTTTCCAAGCCAACGACTCGCGATTTGCTTTAATGTAGTGGAAAAAGCGCCAGTAACTCTGGATTAACTTTGCTGCTGCTATCTTCTTTTGGGTATTGTGATCTTAAAAGAAAACAAAAAATTGATGCTTTGAAATTGGGAGAAAGACAACAAGGCACTCCTTTTTTATGGACTTATGATAACAATGGAATCTCTTTAGGTAACGAATAAATTTGTTCATTTCGTTGACCCTTTGTTTATTATTAATCCCTTCATATAATGTCGTGTATAAAAACAGTCAAGAAAACAAAGACTGCTAGACATAAAAAGGCTCGAGAGGTTACTACGACAACAGCGACCTTTCAATAAAACTCCTAATTGCTTGCAAAAAAAGTTTGGCGAAGCCCTTTTCCTTATGAAAACTTCTTTCAATGAAATGGCTAATTAATATCCTCATTTAAAAAGTTCTGCTAATCTAATATTCTTCTTTCGGGTCAAATATGAGTAATCAGTAAATCGGCATATGCATTAGTCATCCCACCTATAAGAGCGAGTGGTAATCAAGAGAAATTTTGAATCGCCACCATTGCCAAAGAAACACATTATTTCATAACTGTTTTTGATTCGCAATATGATTTTCTGACACTTCCCTTGTAAACATTTTGGGCGAATGTTTTTAAGTTTCAAATTTGCATTTTCCCGGATACTGTAGCGAATCACCTGAAATATGGATTTGTTTCATCCGTTTTTCAATAAATTTCACGTCATACATATAAAATATAGTAATATGTAATATTTAAAAAGCGATGGGAGTGCTTTATCGGATATGAAACAGGAGTACACGAGGCGACATCCGAGTGTTTTAGATCCAATAAACCACGATCTACGTAACGAGTTGTTTTAATAACTTCTAAAACGAACCCTTTTATACGCTAATTGACGAAGAAAGTTTGGCAATTAATGATTTCTGAGCCGCAATAATTTAACGAAAAATGTGTCCAAGATCTATATCAGATATGTAGATCCGTTACGATTATGACTTTCCGCTGTATTTTCCTCATGAATTATTAATAATTTTAGTTACTAATTAATTTTAATTACTTAATACTGAACAAGAACTTAGTTCATGTTGGAGCTTGGTAAATCTCAGATGGCTAGTGGACGTTCGTCAAGCTCGTTCTCTTAGAAAAACGATTTCGGAGAGAACGAGCTTGACGAAAGTCCACGAGTCGTCTCACTAATAATTCATCAGAAAACACAAAGGAAATTAGCATCGAGACGGCGTTTGGATATCTGATGAAACACTTGCATAAATTAAGCTAACTTTCACCTCGATTTTCTCCCAATATATCTGCTCGCTATAGATGCCATGTCAAACACTTGACAGAGTGTCCCGTCCTCTATCCAAACTCCTTGAAGTCGGTTCAAAAAGCTCGTTTTTCAACCTACTTCTCGGGGTCTGGATATCGGATGAAACACTCTATCTCGTGTTTGACCTATTACGTATTATGTTAAACGTATTGTCCAGGAACACACACATATATATTTTAACGTATACTACCGGTACTGCATGTTGTCTTCCAGATATAAAGTCAATGCATGCATCAATTTTACTTCCGAGACACTAAGCGACGAAAGACTTTCACCAAATGTCTCTTTTCATAATAAAGTTTGAAAGGGATGCTTTTTCAAAAAATCTACGTCTGAGTTTCAAATGTCTTATGGTATATGTACTTCAATGACGACGGTAATCCCAAGATTTTCAATGAGAAATATTCGCTGGATTTTTAAAGGTCCATTTATACTTGCGATAAGAATTTCTGCTTTGCGAGTGTCATCTTGTTGTATTTGTTGAACTTACGTAAGCGCAAAGGACGAACTGAACGAATCATGTAAGGAGGTGTCTAGCTGCTAAGACTGCTGTGTTATTATTAATTCATAAACCTGCATAAGAATCGCAGAGCAGAGAACTGCAAGAGTAAACGTCCTTAAGTATACTAGGTTTCTTTACCTGCATTTTCTAAATGCGCGAGGATTCGTTTCTCATTTTGACTCAGTTGCAACATTTCGTGTATTACGGATATCAAGAGGGCCATGAGGAAAATCCCAAGAATTGACATTAGTCCTGTCAGAAGTCTTCCGAAAAACGTCTTTGGCACAACGTCGCCAAAGCCAAGGGTTGTCATAGTTACGATCACCATCCAGGTTGAGTCCTAAAAGAAAAATCGTGAGTTCAGTTGATCCTTGATAGCAGCTTGAACGGAAGAACATAAAGTCAGAAGAAGTCCGTACGAAAGCTTTTCACTTAAGATGCAAAAGAAGAAATGTTTGCAAAGACCTCTCGAGATTTGAAGGTCACCTTGACGTTTCAAGAAACTCATTTGTGAAATCATCCAGCCGAATACCCAACCATGCAAATACGCCAAGATGTCAACCACTTTGGGACATCGGTCTATTAGGCCATAAGAAAGAACAGGAAACGTTCAAAAAACTGGGTAAAATGCGACAAATCACTTTGGTTTCAGTAAAGCCAACTGGAAAAAAGACAAAAAATTTAAACCATTCTAGTTTCCCGAACATCATCAGTAATTAGGAAAACTAAGGTGCTGATATGAAAAGATGAGTGTGCCCTAGAAAATCGGAGATTCCAACGGCACCTTATCTTTACTTATTGTCAATCCTTACATGGTATGGAAACTTGGCAAAAGTCTTTGTTGTATCTTTTTATTCTCCTTTATGCAAATTTGTGCACGGTGAGAACAATGATAGCATTCGAGCTCAATCACTCAGCCGTGCTGTTTAAATATTAAAAAGCATAAAACAAAAGATTTGTGCACGGTGACGTCTGTACCAACATAAAATCGAAGCTCATTATAAGCGCTTTGAAATTTGTCGAGCTTCAGACCTGATCTCGACAAATCAACACCGTGAAAATATACTTTTTTGGAGGTTAGACAGACATGTCTGACCCCAAGAAAGCATATATGCACAGTGTTGGCGTGATTATTGATGTTTTATAAATCTAGTGGTATTTCAATTTTAAAACAGGAGGTCAAAGTATGTGGAACTTGTGTGATCGAAATGTCTCAGAATCTGGGACATTTTTATCACCTGACCAGGTCATTCAATTTCCAGTTTAATATGTAAGTCCTGGAAACGAGAATGCCCAGAAGCATAAAAAGGAATTTTTCTTAACAAAATTAATTCGCTAGAGCTGTTTCTCGATCGGTTAGAGAAATTGTGAAGCATCCGGAAGCTCGTTGCAATAGATGAGTCAGGTGGAATACACAATCTTATTAGTTTAGTAACGAAACGTCAGTTTTTAAATTTCTATCCAAATGTTGTTTCTCAACTATTGTTTTATTAAAACCTATTTGCTGGGCTATCGTATTATTAACAAGATCCCGGAATCTCATTCTAAACCTTGGCTCGGAGAATATTGAATAGAGCAATTAAATTAAATGAAAATGGTGCTTCTTTTTGTCAGTTCAGGATTTCTCGTAACGTTTAAAGTTTCTCTGATCTTGAATCAGGTGAGAATGATGACGTGACATTTTGGAAGTAACTCTTTCCATATCCAAGAGTAGTGAAAGCAGTGACGTGGTTACTTCTACATTCGCATGGAAAACGGATCACTGGGAAGACACCCGTTGTGCGGGGGTGTGATGAGATAATTATTTTTCTTGTCCTGTAGATTTAAATTTAGGTCGCCAGATTTCTGGCAATTTGTCAGATATTATGTCAATCTGGTAGGGACCCAGTACAGAGAGGATTCTTTTGTAAGATTTCTAGATAAGTATGGTTCGTAGTTCCGAAATGTTCTTATTATTGAAACTGAACGGGTGGTAGGAGTTTCAGCAGTGGTTTGCCATTTTGTATGGTTTTATCTATTTGGTAATGTACATTATATTCTTTCATTCTTTGTTGTAATGTATGGCCATTTTGTTTCTCCAAATAGCTGAATTTACACCTTTTGCCCTTCATTAAAACTAAAGCCATGTTCATTTGAACGATTCACATCTTCAACAGCGTTTTCAAACTTCAGTAACATCAATCGAATTTTAATTGTGCTAACAGGAAATTCATTTCAAACAAGTAATTAAATATTCCGTTAAATTGAAGTTCCGTAACGTCAATGTAAAAAATATTAACATTTATGGCATTTTATCAGGGTCAATAAAAATTCAATAATAAGAATGGGGAAATCAACAAAATAAAATAAAAATTCAATTAGGGATAACGTGTGGGTATATGTTGTACAAACAGTAAATGGCAAAAGTTTTCAAGAGGAATAACTACAAAGAAATATTCTTTCAAAACTTCATAAATCAACAACCACAAACAGCTAATCTAACTACCACAGAAGAAAAACAGGACACAACTGTTATCTCTATATCTCTAACTGGAAACTCTGGCACGAATCCGACGACCATACAACGTCCACGTGGCTCACAAACCAGCAACAACTTTACGTAGTGTTTTAACGAAAGTGAAAGACCCGACACCACCTGAAAGCAGAAAAGGAGTAAGATGTGCGGAATGCCCATTCACCTACATTGGAGAAACCGACCGAAATTTGAACACCAGAATAAAGGAGCACAAACGCCTTACAGCCTTAGGTGACAAAACAACCACAGTTGTTTAGACTTTACAACGAACTACTTTGAACGATCCTTTCTCGAAAGCTGGTACACGAATCTCGACAA
>JBAHVQ010165435.1:0-20318 GCA_036872915.1 Nanipora kamurai | reverse complement strand
TCGAAACGTCAGTCACTTCTACCAACAGTCTTTCTCAAGATTACACTAACCTGGACGATCAACTTCCACAAACATGTTACTATAGTGCTGTCCTTCAACTGCATTATCGGATTCCGACTACAGAAAGGTTTTTTTACAATGTGAAGCACTTCTGAATTTCCTTTTGTTAAAATTTTGTGGCAACAGAAATGGTTTTCTAATTTACCAGAATTTTGGCTTGAATCAGTTATTAATTTACTTGAATTTTATGACGAATAAATAGTGGGGGGATGACACCCCATGCCTCCCGGTACGACCCTGATTCCAGTGTGCATTCAGGTGTAAATTAATGAAAATTGAAGAATTCGTCGAGTTGACAGATTGAAAATGAAAGATGGCAAAATATAGGCTACAAGCATAACGTTTAGCTTGCAGTATCTAGAAAATCTTAAGCAGCCGGGCTGCATTGGTTGAAAATTACATCCGTTAAGTCTTCTTTTTATTTAGAATCGTGGCATGGGTCAAAATGGTATTTTATCGTTGTCGCTTTCATCGCTGGCACCTTTGCTGGAATCACTGCAGTATTTGTAGGAAAGTGGTTAAGACAAAAATTATTTGGCAACCATGTCCAAAGAAGAACATCTTCTCAAACGGAAACTTCCCAGCGGCCTCAAGGAAACGAAGTCTATCAAGAATTGGATCTGACAAAAATGAACACAGAAGAAAACTATCAATCATTGAGAGTTAGTACGAGAAATCCAAGACACGTGAACATCGGAAAAGAAAGCAATTACGATGAACTGAGTAAAGTGAGAGAGAACAGTGACAACATGTACCAGACATTGAACCGGATGTAAAAAAACCGAATTAAAACTAAAACTAAATTTCGTCATAATGAACACAATTTTAAATTTGGAGTATGGTAATTGAATCTAAAATTCACAAATAAAAATCTTCGTATCTCTGTTTATCCCTCCGTATTAGTGGCTTGGTAGAAGGATTGATGATTACTATTATTATGATATGTATGACAAACCTGCTATATTCTGATATATTGACTGGGATGAAATGAAATCGTTAATTATACGCTTACTATTCTATCACACATGAGCCATGAAACCCTACTCATTGAGAATAATGTCGAGAAAAAATCCAATTCGTTTGTTAACAAAAAAAGCCAGATGTTATTTGGGCTCCACAAACCCTTTCAAAATTTGCTGCAACTCGGTGTTACTGTACTGCAGTTGACTGTGTAAGTTAACTGGTTTCTGCTTTCAGTTGTGTCGAGTGTCACGTAATTCGTTCTTACACGATCTATCGTCTTCGCCACGAGAAGAAATTGGCATGGCTGAAGCCATATTTTAAAAAATTTCTTTCTGTTTGTATGCTAGCCTCGAAAACTTTGGTCACTCAGGCAGAAAGCTAAGAGCTAGAAGGGCCGTAGTCGGGTTGCGTTACCGGCTAAGTCAAGCAAATCAAAAATTGCATGACCACCGTATAAAAACAACTGCACTGGGCATGCGCAAAACATTGTAAACCAATCAGAAGCCACGACAGGTTAAATAGAATATTACAGCTGGTCATGCCATTCTGAAACTGCATGACCAAAACACGTAGAACACGCAAACCTGTAGCGTGTTCCACGCCGACCACGCGTGATACGCAATCGTTCATGCTGTCGAAACTATGTAGGATCTACTTTGTTGCCAAGGCAATAACAAAGTAAAATCAGTAATACACTATAACGGCGAACATATCGTGTATTATCATGTACTAAAGACAAATGATTTGTCAAATTTGATGAAGTAAACATAGAAATACAAAGAGAACTATTTTTTAACATTTTTAAGGAAAGTTTTAGTCATGCAGTGCATGAGCTGCATGACCGCTGGCTTCGCCACTGGATCTATGCTCCATACTAAGCAGAGAGATGAGATTTTCATCTTAACACATTGCAGTTGGTCTGTTCGATACTCATTCCTAAAATCCTGATTATATGAGTAATAATTGTTCTTATAAATCTTAGGTCATGCATTACCAAACTTACGGTTAGAAAAATATTAAATAATCTTGAATTTTTGAGTTGCAGTTTGATACTGTTAAAGACTTAGGAAATTTTGCTGACTAAACTGTGGAACGCCATGGACACAGAAAAACTCCGAGTTCCAGACGGTACTCTGAAGGTTGTGGGTTCGAGTCCCCTCTGGAACTTAGAGTTTTTCTGAATTCATGGCGTTCCACAGTTTGATCAGCAAAAATTTCCTAAGACATTAAATAGTCTTTTAACTTAAAAAATCTTTAGGCCTAGACCCTTCTCATGCGTTATAAGCCTCGACGCCATTCTTTTGAATCCCATGGAATGTTTTGTTCTACTGCTCTTTGCACAAACTGAGTGAGCAAAATTCCATGGAATTCAAAAGAGCGGCATTGAGGTTTATAACGCATGAGAAGGATCTATTGGCCGAAGTAAAATAACATAAAAGGCCCTTACAAACAGGAAGAATTAATTAATGTAGACATTCTTATGGTTATCGTACACCTTCGGAGGATGCGTTCGGTTAAATGAAATAGCGTTTCGAAAATTCATCGCACATACTTGAACAATACTTCATTCTAAGCTTATAAAAATTTGATACAAGAATACACAAAGTTTTTTTTTTAAAATTAGATAGACAGATAGATAATAAGTTTAATAAAGCATTCTCTCGCAGTTGTGATAACTGAATTACATGTGTTGTACAAATTTTAAAATATTATATATTTAAAACATAAGTATATACCGGCCCAGACAATATATTTAAATAGAGGCATAACAAAGACATATATTATGAAGTGTTTGATAAACTGACGTTTCGTCGCTAAACCCGCAACATCTTCAGAGTGAGATAAAATTACAAGGTCTCGGCTTAAATATAATAGGCTATTTACAAAAATAGAAGTGATGTGACAATAGTGAGAGTAAAACGATACCGCATGGTGAGAATGCGATAGAAGAGGAACTCTTCTATTGTCACATCACTTCACTATTGTCATATCACTTCACTCTTCTATCGCATTCTCACCATGCGGTATCGTTTTACTCTCACTATTGTCACATCACTTCTATTTTTGTAAATAGTCTACTGTATTTAAGCCGAGACCTAGTAATTTTATCTAACTCTGAAGATGTTGCGGGTTTAGCGACGAAACGTCAGTTTATTAAACATTACATAATATATGTCTTTGTTATGCCTCTATTTAAATATATTGTCTAGGCCATCATATTTTTAACTCGAATTCGTTTTCCGCCTGGAATATCTATTGCTACTATAAGTATATACCAATTCCAGCGGTATTAATATCCCGAATTTGCTTAAAGTCGTTTCTAGTCCAGTGAGTTGGCACTCCAGGAGTTCCAACTTTAGTGCAATTTAATGATTTGGAAAAGTGTTTTCTTTATAGGACGCCCGGATGTCTCACACGCTAAATATCTATACATATTCTTACATCAATGTTTTCCGATAGTACATTGTATGAGAACAATTTATACGTGGTTATGGTATAATGATAAATTAGAAACTCTGAAATGAAAGACAATAATATTCGTTAGTAATTCGATTCTAAATTAAATGTTTGTCTTGACGGCAGTATGTCATGACGCTATTTAGGTACCCGCGCCTTAGGTACCCACCCCTTTCACATTGCTGCTCAGGTATACCCTTCCCTTAACCAAAGTTTAACCCTTAAACGCCCAGTGCCTCGTATAACGTACACCAGGAACAAAAGAACAAATGAGACAAAAAAGAACAAGAGACAACAAATTCAGGCGCTAAAGGGTTAAATGGCTGATTTGAAAGCACACAGGGAAAAGGCTAAAGAGTATGTTGATTTTACAGCAAAAAGAATGTTAAATTTTGGGCATATTTTTAGTAGAAGGGACAACTTAGAACTAATAACTAAAGTTTTCCAATGAAATTAGATTGTAAATTTCACGGTTATAAAAATAATGATCGAGCTCTTTTAGTTAAAGTGTAATAAAGCAGATAAAATTAATCAAGTTTAACTTTGGTATCACATTAATTACATCAGAAAATTTTAATTGCGAAACAAACGGATGGGGTGACGGGGGCAATTGCCTCCCATTGGCGGGACAAAAACTTCGTCCCGCCAAATATTGCATATTTATACATGAAAATTATGCAATTTTTTTTCAATACTACGGGTGGAGAATTCTTTTCCACATTGTTTTCCAGTTCTTAAATTTAAACATTTTCCTGTAAGGGTGCCCACATTTAGGAAAGAATTTCTTTAAAATTTCCTCCTTTTTCAAACATATGGGACTTGAGTGCGTACTTGAGGGAAAGCCAAATTAAAGCAACCAATTCAGATACAAATAAAATCAATGAATGTCCAGCCCAACGATGGTTACAAGTCTTTTGCAATATATTTACAGAAATTTAGCTAAAAACGCTCGTCCTTCTTCTAATATCCCGCCAGAAACTGGAAGCCAACCGATTTCGTCACGTATGAAAGCCGACCGCTTGGAGGAAACGAATTGAACAAGATGATGGTTGACGGACGGCTAGTTGACGTTTGTCAAGCTCGTTCTCTCAGAAAAGCGATTTCTGAGCCCTAGACGGGAATCGAGCTCGCAACCTTCTGGCGACCGGTAAGACACTCTAACCATTGAGCTACCACGACTCAGATGGTGAGCTAGGGTGCAGGTTCGTCACATGTACTGCCTAAGCGGAAATCACGATACGATAATAATGATGGAAATACTTAATGCTGAACGCAGAGTTTGTTCATGTGGGAGCTTGGTAAATATCAGACAACTAGTGGACGTTTGGTTAGAGCGTCTCACTGGTCATCAGAAGGTTGCGGGTTCGATTCCCGTCTAGGGCTCAGAAATCGCGTTTCTGAGATAACGAGCTTGACCACCTTTCACTAGTTATCTGATATTAAGTATGATGGTGACATCAGCAAAGTTGATAGCCTTTCCAAGATCCATAGTGTCCAAGATACTACAATTACTGTGTGGTCTAATTGCGGTTTTCCAAATGGACACATCATGGCTATTTCTGGTCATCGGAATGTAAGAAGTTTAGCACACTACAACGCACGCCCATCAACGTCTCAGCTCGGAGTTTGCAGCGATGTCCTGTCGCAGTCAACGTTACCAATGCAAAAGTTGCCACCAACGCAAACTTGTGATATACAGCCAGCTTCCAGCATATTATCAAGCTGAGTCAAAGCAAGCTCATCCAGATCTACCCGGGCACAAACTTTTAGCGTTGCTGGATAGACGTGGACTTTGCTCAATAGACAACGTACAAATAATTTTTATATCCAGTGATGTGTGAATGGTCGCCATAAATGAGTGATGGACCCGCTTGGGATCGTGTACATTTGTTGTTATTTTATTTGTTTTGATTAAATAGTGTTTTTTCGAATGGTAAAATATTTATTCTGAACAATCGCATGTTATAACGTATTTATCGATGGGTTAAGGTGAATTTGTATGTTAATCATTAGACAAATATTCTGTACTGTTTTTTTCCTGGCATTATTCGCCGAAATATTCCATAAAAGAAATAGAAAACGTTCTCTACGACCCGATAGAGACACTTGGGAAGTTAAAATAACAATCGAGAAGCTGGAAAAACACCCGGCTATCGCCTCGCGTTTTACACGTTCCTCTCGTGTTCTTTCAACTTCCCGCGTGCCTCTACAGCTCGATAGGGATACGTGGCACGTTTTCTATTCGTTACATACAAACGCAAACGTGATTTTATTCTGCTTGTTATCTCCCCGCCAAATGGATCCCAAGCACGTGTGACCTGTAACTCGGTAAATGTACGGTGTCACTTTTTAGTACTAAACGATCACCGAGGCATAAATAATATCAACTGAATGTTCATGACCAGAAATGTAGGATATGCAATAGCATTCGACATTATTTCTTTATAAAAAAAGTTGAGTAGTAAACGTTCATGTTGGATGAAACCATATTAAACAAGATTACAAAAATGAAATCATTAAGATGTTATGTAGGGCGCATACGCAGAATGGTACACAATCCCGCATGGATTGTGGTTAGAGTAATTCTCTCGCCGGATCGAACCGAAGGCTCGAGCATTAATGTTGACGTGGGTTGAATTGCTTGCTGAGGGGGTAAGGAAATAACAACAAGAATACTGTCATTGACATATACAAAAATTTTCATGAATTTATTTAACAAACTTCTTGTGATCCGGTAGTTTAAGTATCAGGCTATTGACAAAAAATAACACACGCTCACAACGTTATCTCGTTTTTGGAATATAACGTTGTATACAGACATTTGAAGCAAGGTTTTCACAACGTATTACGATCGTTCGAATATGACGTTGTTTACAAATATTAACATAACGTTATG
This sequence comes from Nanipora kamurai, assembly GCA_036872915.1. Lineage (NCBI taxonomy): Eukaryota > Metazoa > Cnidaria > Anthozoa > Scleralcyonacea > Helioporidae > Nanipora > Nanipora kamurai. The sequence continues at coordinate 13,942 of JBAHVQ010165435.1, read as the reverse complement.
GGCGTTCAGATACAACGTTTCACACGTTAGCACAATGTTTTCACAACGTTGTGTGGGCGTTCAAATATAACGTTGTGAACAAACTATTCAATAAATATTGTGTTAAGGTTATCTTGAGGTGAGGTCTGACCTTACCGGGTCACAATCTTTAAATAACCTTGTCACAGCATTGTGTGTTAGCTTAGTACATGTACTCATGCAGCACTGATTTTAGATTTATCTGAAGTTTTTGATGCAGTTAATTACCACATCCTTTTGCCGAAACATGAGCACTAAGGGTGAAGTGGATGATTGGCTTAAGACTAATTATTTGGATAACAGAAAACAATTTTTTTCTTTGAGTTTGAATGTTTTGTGTGGCAGGCCTCAAGATTTAGTTCTTAGACCTCTCCTTTTTGTCTTATATACAGTATCAATAATATTAATAACTCTACCAACATCCTTGACCTTCACCTTCTTGCCGATGATCACAATTCTTTTTTTTATCTTTATTTTGTGACAGGAGTCTATTCACAACTATAGAAAGTTCAGAACGACTAGAGGACGTTCGTCAATCTCGTTTACTCAGAAAATAGAATTTTTGGCTCAGTGGTTAGAGCGTCTCACCGTCATCAGAAGGTTACGGGTTCGATTCCCGTCTAGGGCTCAGAAATCGTTTTTCTGAGTATACGAGCTTGACGAACGTCCTCTAGTCGTTCTGATATTTACCAAGCTCCCACATGAGCAGACTTTCTGTTCAGTGTTTAAGTATAGGAAGTTCAGTAATCAATCAAATTGCTCGTGTTCATTACTGCCTTTGTGGAGAAAAATTTGTCCTAAAATATCAAAAAAGCCTAATTACTTTATATTTCATTTTACTAAGGAAATTACTTAAGAAAGTGTATAACACAACCTGTTCAGGTGTGGTGATTGACTGTAACTTAAACTATAAAGCCTACATTTTAAAGTGCCTATGAAGCAAAAATTAAATTTGATCTTATTTGAAAGTCTAAAAAAAATTACACGAAATGATTTAGGAACTCCTTTTGTAGTTTCTCCGTAGCTGATTTCGTTTTTTAGATATTTCAGTTGGTTTAATATACAAATAAGATGACCTGTGACACCATAAGGTTAATAAAGCATTTGGAAATTGTTAAACATCAACGAGCGACGAACCACACCGGACAAGCAGAGAAAACTCCACCTGGCCCGGCAGGGACCCGAACCCGCGACCTTCGGCCACCAGTCCGACCCTCCACCAACTGAGCCACAGGTCAAGTTGGGAGCTGGCACGAAATTGATGTTGCTTCGGTTCTTGATATTTCGAAACAGGATCTAGTTTCTTCACCCGAGTTCATCTTCTACTCTAGTCATTGTTAAACATGTTATAACTCGTCTACTGTTAATCTACTGAAAATCAATTGAAACTTCACCAAGTGGTAGAATTCAAGGTGCTGAACCCATCTTCGAACCTAATATTGTTGCCATGGTAACATATTCATCCCCATATTCCTATTTCCTAAAAAGATAATAGTTCCTGCCCGGCCGCGATCAAGCAAGATATTATGTCTTTACTTTTATATGGTGTATAGAATGCCAAGAATTGTAAGGCAGGAATTGTAAGTGATTGAGACTAAAAAGAAATGCCCACGAAAACGCTAGAAAGAAAAATTTTAGTTTCTGGAATTGAGGGATATGGGAATGAATATGTCGCTATGGGGACAATATATCTTAACGAGGATGGGCTCAGTATTTTGAATTCTAGCACTTGATGAAGTTTCACGTGATTTCCTTGAAACAATGGATGAATTATAACGTATTTACCAATTCGTCCAAACGCTTTATTAACCTTATGACGTCATCGGTTGTCTTATGTAATATTTAAAATATGAGTAGCACTATTTTATCGGATATAAAACACGAGGCGACAGCCGAGTGTTTAGATCCGATAAAACACGTACTACGGGTTTTTCGAATCGCTTCAAAAACAAACTGGTCAACACGCTAAGCCGTGAAGAAAGTTTGAAAATTAATGTTTTCTAAGCGAAGAAAATTCGACGAAAAAAACGAGCGTATCTTTATCACGTATAAAAATACGATACGGTTATGATTTTCCTTTGTATTTTCGCCATGAATTATTAATTTTTGTTTTGTTATTAAGTTTTGTTTTGAATTATTAATTTTTAATATTTTTGAATTATATATCATGCCAGCTGAAATATCTTAAAAACAAAGCGAGATAAGGCGCTTTAAATCTTTCAGAAAAGATCGAACGTAATATCAATTTTGTTTTGTAGTGTTGTTTTATCCAAAGTAAGATATCTTATTAGCATCTATAGTGGTATTATTTGCTACTTATTTGTTTATCCTTGTCTAGTATACGATTTGGTAGTTCGGGGGTACACCTACAATTCTTCAATTAATCCTTTGACTTCCAAAATTATATTAAACTTTAAAAATAAGCTGCAAAATGATTAGGTGAGGCAATACGTTAGGTACAGTAAAAATCTCTATATTAAAAATCTAATGGTCCTTTCCATATTGTAGTTAATGTTAAACTGGTTAAAGTAAAATCTTGATTTTTTCCACTTTTTGGTTTTATATCAGGCTATAGTGAATCTACCACCAAAATGTAGTTATATTACACTTAAAAACTCTTATGCTAACTGCTTCGTCTAACTTACGTAAACACGTTAAACTTGTAAATAATGAAAAGCTATAATCAAACATTTGACATACTTGTGTCAAAGTGAAGATTAACATTGATACTGGCATAGACTTGAACTCTTAAGATTTTTCTTTTTTCTCTTGTGGTCTAAACTTGTTTTAAATTAATCGATTTGGTTTTCTTAACTGCCATTAAGCAAAAGGTTCAGACTTACATCAGCTGGATTACTTTTTGATACTTTTTTTTAAATTGATCGCATTCTTGGTCCCAGGAGACTCAAGTAAACTATACAAGAGTCTGACTTAGGAGAGGGGTACTTGATCCTCCGCAGCTACTCAATATTTGTTGCATACACTAATGTCTAGTTATAAAAGATTTATCCTGACCAGAAAGGGTTAGAACTCGCGATCGTGCGTAGTACCTTTAGTACTGGTACTGGTTTCCCTCACAGACATGCAATTTGGAACAACCATACACGCACTTATAAGTTTTTCAAAGACTACTAAAATAACTAACTAATCCAAAAGACGAGTGCTTTTGATTTGAAAAACATGAGGAAATATTTTAGCCAAATTGTACGAGAAACCATGCTATTACCTTGAAATTGCACTGCATTAAGCCAATCAGAATTCAGAACCTTTTTCATGTATATAAAGGTATCATGTATATAAAGGTAATTCAAGTTTGCTGTCACAATATGCTAAGCGTTGGTGCTAAATTAATTTCGAAGTTTGATTGCAGCTGAAAGAAGACTATGCTCTAAACCTCTCATGAAGCAGGTATAGAATGTTAGAAGTCCACATCGAGACTTAGAGATTGTAGTTGAAAAGTGTATGTATAATTCATGTTCAAAACGTCTGCTTGCCTGACTTAAAGCAACACAACTGCTAAGAAAAATTCATAGAAGGCTTCGATCCTGAGGACAAAAGTTGAAATATGGATTACCCAAAAAGAACGATTTACCAATGAGAGTATTTATAAGTTTCAGTCTTAAAGCCTATCCCACCACTTAATTTGACAAAAATAAACCCATGTTGAAAAACTGTTGTTTGCCTTCTGACATCTCAAAAATGAATCAAAAGTTGTGACGTTAGAAAATCCGTGATGCATAAACAAAGTGTTTTAAAACATCGAGAAAAACTTCGAATGAAATGATCTAATTTGACCAACGATCATCGTGCTTATGATTTCTGACGAAAGGATGATTGAGAACCAATCTATTTACGCACACATTCAGATTTGTCGACATTTAGATTTTAAAATGGCTGGTGTAAAAATCCGATCTGCATCTTGCAAAGCAGAAAGTTAAAACGCTAATAAACTGCCAAGCTCATGTCGAAAAATTCGAACGTTTTGAGCTAAGGCTATTCGTAGGAAAGTGAAACGTGTTTTGAGGTATGGGTTGTACACTTCATTCCGAGAAAAGAGAAGATGTTAATCGCATATCTGAACGTTTATTCCTTTGTAATATACATTTTTATCATTTTTCTGTATAAATATTACTTTTATGGTTATGCATGTACTTATGTACCGTTTACTTGTCGTAGACTGTAGACTGGCAATCAAAAGCTCGCAACGTTAAAATATTTTATAACGAGCGAACGTCTGATACTCTCTTTAATTAAGTCTACTTCTGACCACGCATCTTCAATTTTTCTGTTATTATTCATTTACTTTTGAAAGTTTATTTTCATTTAGCCTTGTAAATTCTTGCGATCTTGATATTGGTCCAAGAACACCAGAACTTTAAGACACGTGATGTAACCATCGTGTTTACCGACACAATATTATACGAAACCTAAGATGGAAAAAAATGGGAGAAATTACTTCAGGTAAATTTTCATACACTCGAAGTAACCTTCTAGTCATTAATCACAATTCTTATACAGTGCGTGATTGTGATGACACGATATCAGTTAAAAATATGGGAGAGAGAAAGAGATTGAGACAGAGTCTCAGAGAGAAAGAGAATGAGACACATGGAAAAAGAAGAAGCAGAAGAAGAAAAAGAAGAAGAAAAAGAAGAAGAAAAAGAAGAAGAAGGAGGAGAAGAAGAATAAAAAAGAAAACTAAAACAACGCTTTAAACATGGAGCACCAAGAGATGAGTTGATCACAATGTCAGGCTACCATAAAATAACGCGTTTTGTGACTGAATTAAATATCTTTAAAACAAACTATAAACTAAGCATTTAGACGATTAAGAAAGTCGATGTTACAACAATCTGAAGTATTTTTCAAAACTGATGGGCAATCTAAGGTTACAAGAACGTTTTAGAGTGTCACGTCGAACCCTTCGATGACATTGCGAATTTCGTAAGTGTAAATCGGTGCCAGTATCTCCGTAACTATAATCAACACTTCATCTTTTCATGACATAAATGAAAATATGGAGACAATCTCACTAAACAGAGATATAGATGCACAGTTGAAACTATAGTTTACCTGGAAATGAGCTAATTTAATAATGGATTAACTCGTTACTAATGCACTAAGAATAGAGTAAGATATGTGTTAATTCAATAACGAATTACGTCGTGAACAATGGACAAAGAATACACTTAGAATATTACCATACTATTGATAGTATAATAATTATATCAAAAAACTGTTTCGAGCCTCTAAGACTTATTGCAAAAAAATGTAAAATCACAGTTGCAGCTTGAATAACTTCTTAGATGGCTGCGTACATACAACTTATCAAACCAAATCATCATATCCATCAGAATCACGCGTCTCGGATAACCACTTTGCCATCTACTGAAGTGACCCTAAATTCTGAACGTCAAGAAGTGGCTCTCTGCAAACAAATCCAACCTTAATCTTGTCAAAAATAAGCAGCTATTAATTGGATCATGATTTAATGTAAACAACTGACTCGTAGAGCCAAAAATATTTGTTGGAGATGCACCAATCACCAGGGTGTGAGTCACGAAATCACTTGGAGTTCATATAGATCCGCACGATTTTGGCAACTTTTTCCCAAACTGTGGACATACCAAATAAAATTCTAAATAGAGAATTATGGCCTGTTGTAAACAAATTAACTTTCAACATAGATAAAACAGATTATATGATTATTGCTACTCGTAATACATTTACCTAAATTTCAAATGATCCCAAAATTTGTTCTAGTGAAAACATAGATAAGATCAATGACAGTTTACAATGGCAAAGATACGAGTTTTAGCATAATCACTGAATATCAGAGGGTCTTTCCTTAATTATAACATCGATGGTTAACCTGGCTTAACATGGTTCAATATTCTTGTAAGCTGCTGTAAACCTTTCACACGAAAAAAGCTGTTAATATCAATGGTTATTGTAGTTCACCCAACGATGTCAACAGCCCCAGGTGAAAGTCATTGTTTATGTTAACACCTCTGGTTGCCTATGTACATATTTTAGACATTTTAAATCACCGTTATGACTATTGATGTTAGCAATCGGTGTTTATGCCAAAAGCTCAGCTGCCTACATGGATACCTAACTGCCACTCATCTTGTAAACATACCTGGGCCCAACTGTTCAAAGGACGTTTACCAGTAATCCTGGGTTAAAATTTAATCGGTTCTTTTGTTAGGCATGTTCGTTTGAGTGATTTAAGTTCAAACTTTATAGAAGAACACCTTTCTGTTTTTATATGATAGCTGAACAAAAAGTTTTAAAATCCTCTCCAGGATTAGGAGTATTTCATCCACAAATTTTTCACTAATCCTGAATTAACCTAACCGTCCTTTGAACAACTGGGCCCTGGGGGAATACCTTGTAAATTACGAAACATCATACAATTTATTGTATATTTAAGATCAAACATAGTTTTCGTAAGGTGATATTTAAAAACTACGACACTTCAATATTTCTCAAATCGTCATTTAAACTATTCAAACATTTAACGGTACACTGTACTAGGAAAAAATGAATTAGCAAACCTAATTGTTCGAAGTGGTAAGAGTGAAACTTTATTACCAGATTATTTTGTAGAACAAAATTAACATGGGTCAACGCCTTCTAGAAATCAAATCATCCGACGCGAGCTCGTTAAGGAGTTTACGCCGTGTTGCCCCCTTCATCTTGCCAGTCACCACGTTTGCTGCTTCGTACTGAATATCCTCCAATAACTGAGAATCAAAGTCAAAGCAATAATCTCAAATGACATTGGTATATTCGAAATTAGATCTAACTAGAAATTTGCTAAGAGTAGCCAGAGTTTTCGTCTTTAACTTATATTTTAAGAATGTAAGAATATTTAGTTTCTTAAAAGCTTTTATATGAACCTCTGAAATATGCTTGTTTCAGCTAAGAAGGGAAACGAAAGTAAGACGCAAATAAATATGACTATCAACTTCCTTGACTGTTGCTCCGTTCATAACACACAAAGCATGACCCTGTCTTTCACGCTTAGCAGAAAAAGTTACAGATCTAGTCTTAAGAGCTGTTCACATGATCCGATTAATCGGACCTGATTCTCCTCATGATGTAACGATGATGTATCTCATAAAGTACGACAGTAACAACTGTACTTTTCACCAGAAAATGCCCAAACTCCCGTAAGAAAATGGAGTCAATCGCATGCTTCTGGTGGAGAATCGGAAGGAGTTCAACGGGCCTTAAGAAGCATTAACGGTAACCAACCATTTGGATGACCAGGTAGAAATTTTGTATTTCAAGTCAGATCTGAGTTTAAATTGTGATGGGAATCCTACCTAGAACTAACTATATCAAGTAATGACGTATCATTGGCATATAAAAAGGATTGACACGTCAATCTGGTGTTGAATCGTGTTGATAGTTGAATCGCCAGGTCGCAAACCTGATTGAAATTTATACAAAAAATTTAAGCCATTGCCATTGAATGAATGATAGTTGAGCTAGAATACTCTTTGCTAAAATATAAACGCTTTACATGTAATCTACCACCATTTCTTTGAAGAAATCTTAAGATCAAGTAACGATTGATTTTTTTGTAACACGTTGATTTAGCTTTACGAATAAAAGCTGTTGTGTAATTTCGTTGTACTCTATATTTTATCCAAGAGGATTGCAATTTTATCTGATTGGGTGATTTTAAAAGTATAACACCTTTCCATAACGTTTAAGTGCCGCCTAATTCATCCACGACATCTCAAGTAGCCAAATAACCAACTTCTTTTTTTAATAAAAAATTTCCTTCTGAGTTGGGTAATTGATACGACAGTTTTAAAAGAAATCTGTAGATTTTTTGTTAAAAGTGAAAAAATATTTGTTTTTTAAAATTCTCCTGTTAATTGCACATCCCAGAAGAAAAGTTTTAATGAAAATTTGGGGGGTTACTAAAGCCCTATTTTTTGAAATAAATCAGATTGAACGGTAAATCGTGGCCATTTTGGAATGTCACTGTGGCCATAGCAACAACCTGGACTCCTTATTTCACCGTATTTTTGCATGTTTTCCGGATGTAGTGGTAAGCCCATGAGTTTGTTGGTTTGATGGTCTGATTCTGGAATGCTTTTATTTCATCCCTAGTGAGCTCGTGCAGATATTGTTTTGACAGAGCAACATAAATAAGAAATGAGCCCTGTACTTCGATTAAGATTTGGAAAACGTAATTGTATGTTGATAAAAGCAATGTTAAAATGTTAGAATTTTGTCAGGCTTTGGTGAAGTGATCAGCTGAGTTATGTATGCAAAATATGCCACTGCTAATTGGGTATTGCCTGATCATTTTATTCCCGGCTTTTTTTCGAGCTCTTTCAGTTGACGGTATCGTGACCTAAATTTGTCTTTCTTGCTTACTCAAAATTTAAATCTACAGTAGTGTTTCTAGCTGGCTTCAAATCTCATTTTAGTCAATGTTATTTAGTAATTGTTGCAACGTTACGTGCAATATTGCACCATGTGTCCTCAGCTTTACACAAAATAGCCATAATTATCGTCTTACAAATGACCAGTCAAACGTGTTCTGAAGGACTATGAGTGGGACATGTTAAGACACTCAACCTGTATTTAAAGTCGAGTTTTACCACATTTAAATTCAGTTTTAGACACGGTACTTTTCATGTGTCGAACCTACTGATCGTTTGAGTCGACTCGAATCTATTTAGCACGGTCGTGGATTTATACGGCAATGCAAATAACCCCCTGTTCAGACTTGGTGTCCTGGCACGGCGCTCGGACACGGGCCCTAGTTAAAGCACTAGTCTGAATGGGGTGCCTAAAGCTAACACATTTTAACCTAACCGCGGGTATTGTCTGTCGAGGTGGCGTACGAGCTCGGGTAACGTTCCATTGTGCTCGCTTTGGACCCTGAATTCAGACTTATAAAATATAAAAAAAACATATAGAGGGTTATTCGTACCAAATGCTGTTTATAGTTCTCAGAACGCAATAATCAGGATTTAGCATGACACGCCTCTCGAGCCGAAGCAAGGAAGTCATGGCAAAGTTGTCATTATCACCCCTTTTCAATAGCGAAGAGATTTGATAATTTGCCATTCCGTCGTACACTTACTACAAATAGCATTATTGAGCATTACCGTGGTAAACTGTCACATTTTGTAATACTTTTGTATTTTTTGCAAGATCTACGAAGTGTAGATACTATGTCGTGCTGATTAGTGATATGCTCACTCACTAAATTGCGCCTTTTCAAAGACAGTGTTGCATTTCGGGATAGAAAATATATTTTAATGAGCTATGCACGAGGTACGGTACATGAAAAGTTTGCCGTCTAAATCAACACCGCGCCAAATGCATTGTAAGTACGACGGATTCATTCGAACTTAATAGAAAGGTCGAAATAAATGAAATTGCCATGCCTATTTAGACATTTAGACGTGGTTCTACAGCTGTACTTAGTTGAACTATTAGGTTCCACGCATGAGATGTACGCCGTCTAAGGCCAGTTTAACTCTATTCGTTCTAACACCTTAAATATAGGACTTCCGTGGACCATTTCAACTTTTGGCATTTTCACAAGCTTCCTGTTTGAGGTATCGTAGCAGTCAATATACAAGGCGATTACTTCCTGTTTGAATCTGGACTCGAAATTACTACTTTTGGAATCTAAGCAAAAAATAAAAGGAAATAAGTGAACTTTTTCGCGCATGACTATTCACGGTTGGTCACTAACCAACGAATTATGATCAAAGATTCAAAAAGATTTTTTTTTTTAGTAATTTCTTCGTGCCTTAATGATTTAGATAAGCCTCTTTTTTCTTGTTCGAAAATCAACGTTTTTGATTTCTCGTAACTCTTTCTATGCATACGACTGAAACTATGTCGAACTGGTCTCTTTTGATAAAAATTTTGCATTTTTCTTAAAGCCCGGATTTCCACTAGGTAAATTTTATCGCAGCTATCGATCGCGCCTTTTCTTTGTATATATTGAATAGATTTACCATAAATTGTAGCCAAGTGCTTATGAGACAGAAAAAAAAAAAAATAGTTGCTTTGAAAATAGTAGAAAACGGCCTTAAGTGCATAGAAGTTCTTAATGAAAGTTGATTTCTGTCGTGTTAGCTCCGCGAGAGTTGCACGCGTCACTCGTGTGATACGGGACACAAGGAAATAAACAAACTTTGGGGGAATTCTGAAAACTGTTGAACTGAATTGTGCGGGAGCGGTGGTTAAAGTATTGATACATGGCATTCTGTTCTATAATAAGTAGTTTACTCGTTGTACTTGCGATGCTAGTGACGACATTACAAGGTGAGAGCTAGTTTAACCGTACCATTGCTTCGCAAGTTTGAATTTTTTAATTGTCATGGTCGAATGATTCGGATGTTTGAAGGAGGAAACGACCGACTTACCGCTATCTTTCAGGTTTAGTTTGTAGTTGATATTTTTTTAGGAGTAAGTAAAAAGCACAGTTACCATCCTTCCAGTTTATCAGTTTGTTAAGACAGGATAAAAGTAAAGTGAGAGACTATCACCTAAGAATTGTCGAGCTCATATCCTGCATGTAAATAATTGTTCATTAGAAATACATACTTTGTATTAGGTTCAAGCACATCTATAAAGGACGGGCTTGACCTTAATCCATCACCAAACTTAACTCATACTTACACCTAACTCTAATCCTAACCCTAATCTGCTTAAATTGAATTTGATAAATTGTTTCTACAAATGCTCCATCACATCTCAAGCACTAAAGTAGCGTGAGTAGCGTGAGTAGGTACAAGGAAACGACACAGAGGGCCATACAGGATAGAAATTTGTTGGACAAGGACATAGGTATTCAGTAGAACAACGTGGTGGCATTATTTGCCTGGAAATTTTGAAATTGTATGTTCTTTGTCCAGGGTATTTTTGGCTTTTTTGTGACCTAACAGGACCATTTTTTAAGTTAATTTTATTTTCTCATAAGATGACCCAGTCAGTTTCATGTGAACTATTTGCATCATTGCAACAAATAATGCTCTTTAAATATGGTGTTGTGTTGCCTTTATAGTTTATAATTTAAAACAAATTTGAGAGGAGGGATTATTCTTGACACAAGTTTTCAGTACAGTCCTCCAAGACCTATGGGGAATATTCTTAATGTATGATCCTGTAGTCTTGTAAAGCTCATCCACTTAATCTCACAAGTAGGCTGTCCACTTTCGACAAACTTTTGTAGCTTCATGGGCACTTGACACTGCACAAAATTTCTTCAATGTATCACATCTATGTCCCAGCTCGTCAACAACATTGATTCCCATTTGATGTTCAGGATAGCCACAAGTGTCTTCAAATTACCTGCTTAAGTCTGATTCACACTGGTGAAATAAGCATAACCATATGCCAAACCCAAGGCAAAAGGAACTTCTTCCATTCCTTGTGCTTGTGCTTCTACTTATTTCACTAAAAAGTGCAAATCGACATGAAATAAGAACAAAGGCAAAACACAAGAGTTAGACCATATGTGTGCATGTGTACACTGTTTTCCACTGAGTTTATTTCATGTCTGTGAACACTGATGTTTTGTGCTTGTGCTTATGCATATGTTTATTCAAACACGTAAGTGTGAATCAGGCTCTAGAACTTTTGAGAGACGTATCTAACATATTGCGAGATTAGTATAGGGAAGTCTGCTGCCTGGAACTTTGCAGAGAACCTGCTCCAGTGATATCACTGTCCTCTCAAGGAGGCTCTCTAAAGTTTTGTTAAGTTGGAAATTCTGCTGAAGCAAAAGCTACATTAAGGAGCACTGGATCTAATTCTGACTGTTTTTAATGTAATATAATTTTCAAATATTATATGATATTTTAAAACCTTTTAAGTCTACTTTGGACTGTGTTTGTTGAAAAATAGAAAGATTTTCATGATTAAAACATATGATAGCAATTTGAGGATATGTTACTGGGGAAACTTGCAAGAAAACTCTTCAGCAAAGTACCATAATTTACACCTAATGACACAGAACTAAAATCTTCGAGAGCCTCCTTAAAGAATATTTTGTCTTGTTTTTTTATTTATCTGTGTTATGGCAAATAAATCAAATTTACTTTTGACCACTTAATATGCCTATTTATCAAGAATCAAATGTGCAAGAACAAATATAGGGTTGTGCCCTATCAGCTGCTAAGAGTTATGGTTGAAAGAAAAAGAAAAATTCAAGGGTTTTATTTCATGTTTGTGGAAGTTGATCTTCCAGGTTGGTGCAGTCAGACTGTTGGTAGAAATGACTGACGTTTCGACAGCCTTAGTGGCGGTCATCTTCAGTGTCAAAAGGAGAGTAAGTATCAGGTTCGCCTGTATTTGTATCTGGTTCATGCGTCATAAGTGGACGGTCGTATGAGTCATAGAGGTGTGATTGTTTGTGAAAAGAAGTGGGTGTGATTGTGTAGTCGTTAATTATCTGTTTGTCGAAATATTAAGTCTATTAGTTGTTCACACATTTGAATTTGGGAACAAGTCGTTTGTAAGTTTGAATCGCTGTTTGTAGTTGGTGCTGTAAGTAATGCATTTTGCCAATTCCCAGTCAATGTTGTGTTTGGTTTGTCGGTGGTGTTCGGCAATATGTGATTGGTTTTGTCTCCGTTTTGTGTCGCTTGTTTGTGTTCTGTGAGTCGTATATTTAAGTTTCTGTTAGTCTCACCTATATAAGTGTCTTAGCAGTCGGAGCAATTAATTTTGTAAACTACACTTTGTCTTTCGTGTCTTTCGGTTGTTCTCTGTCCTTAACGTTAGTCAGTACATGTCGTAAAGTAGTGATCGGTTTGTGCGCTACTCGTATGTTGTATGGTAGACGTACCTTTTATGTAGGGCATCGTTGCTATAGTTGTTTTCGGAATGTTGTTTTCGTTGCGCTTATTGTCTTTGTAAATGTTAAGCTTGATGAAGTCAGAGTTATGGTTATTTTTGTGGAAACGCGTTGTAAGTAGTCATTTTCTTTGCGTAGTGCGTTGGGTGAGTCACAAATGAGTTGTGCACGTCTCGTCAATGTTTTGATGGTAGTAGCTTTGTGTGAGGTTGGATTGTAAGATGATTGGTCCAGTAGCCTGTCAGTATGCGTGGGTTTTCTGTAGACAGTGGTCGGTAGTTTGTTATTGTCACGACTTACCAAACAGTCTAGGAAAGGAATAGCTCCGTCTTCTTCAATTTCTTTGGTAAATTGTATGTGACCGTCTTCGGGTAGTGCACGTACAATTTACCGAAGTCGCGAAGTTTACTAGACGCTCTGTCTGTTAGACGGTGTTTAAAGCGTCGGTCTACGAAGATTTCGAACCCGAGCGGCCAAAGTAGTATCAAACGAGAAAGCTGTACATTCATCTGGTGTTTTAACTCATCTGCACTGACCGACATTAATAAAAAGAAGAACTTGCCACGAAGTCAATTTAAGATTCAAGTGCCTGCATTTGGTAGTTCCAGAATATCTGTCAAAGTAATCATCATTGTTAGAATACACGAAATAAGGACTTCCAAATAATTCCAAATAATAACACTACGTAGAGTTAGACGCAATTTCGGAAAAAACACTTTTAGATTTAGTGTTGCAAAAGTTTTTAAGGATTTTCCACCTGAATTAAGATTGAGTAAATCTTTTAAAGTTTTTAGTACTTTAACAAAGCAATTTTTATGTAATAATTGTAATCAATTTTAAGTAGTTAGTTAGGCTATTAATTTGATTATTTTATTCATGGAGCACCATCTTGCACCCACCAAAGATGCCTGAATACGCCTCCCACTTGCATGTCAAAATGCTCCAAAAGCTGCGGAATAACATCATTGTTAAGCATTTGCAAATAATTGACGCCGGTGACGTTCCTTTCGAAAAAAAACGGACCAATAATCTCACCACTTCCACACAAACCTATCCAAACTGTCACCTTCT
>JBAHVQ010165425.1:0-20336 GCA_036872915.1 Nanipora kamurai | reverse complement strand
ACAGGCTTCAATTTCCGCCATCTTGGCTTCAAATTTTCCGGTCGAGCTCGCGTTCCAGTCTTATTTGAGTTCACTGGGCTAAGACAATGACTAGTTTACTTGGGGGACTTTATCATGTTAAGGTAGCTCCGTGCAGTTTCCCGAAAATCGAAGAATGCAAATTTGAGACCTAAAAACATGTGCATAAACACTTTGGAAGAAGAATGAAACTAAATGTAATAGATAGACACACATTCCAGGCATCTAAAAATATGACAAAACAAGGCCTCCAGGTCGTTGCTATGGCGACAGTAGCGTTCCAAAATGGCTTCCAAAATTACCATTCAATCTAATTCATTTCTAAAAAAACTTTGGCGGCCCCACTTTTTTCTCATTGAAATTTTTCTTCTGAGATGGTTAATTAATAGGAAAATTTTAAAAATAATATGAAAAAATCTGGATTTTTTTTTAAATTGCCCTATTAATTAGCCATTCCAGAAGGAAAGTTTTTATTAAAAAAATGGGATCACCAAGGTTTTTTTCGAAATAAAGTAGATTGATCGGTAAATGGTAGCCATTTTGGAAAGCCACTGTTGCCGCAGCAACGACCGGGACTCCTTATTTCATCATATTTTTGGATGCCTAGATTGTGTTTCTATGTATTACATTTAGCTTTGTTGTTATTCCAAAGTGTTTATACACATCTTTTCCGGTCTCAAATTTGCATTCTCGACTTCTCGGGAAACTGTATTGAGCCACCTTAATCCTACTGATCAGCTCGATAAAGCGGCTAATTAATGTAGCCATTAGGGTGTTTTGGAAACGCAATGTCAATTGCCATAGAAATGAACTGGTTCGAGTAAGTACTCAGGTTGTCAAACCACGAGAAGTTCCCTTCACTACGCCATTTTGGGTGTTTTGATGTTGTCTTTAGTACAGCAACTAGAGTTTTTATATTTCGCAAGAATACTCGGTTTATCCTGTATATGACTTGTGAGAGGTAATTCGTATGTTCGTCTTGATTTACTTTTTGCTTTATTTACGAAAATATGGAATATGAAATATGTAATCTTAAACTCTCAGAACATAAGCATTTCTTGGCAAGATGAGGGTATTTCTTCTTGATCGTCAGCATGTAAGCGATAACTTGATCGTCAGTGTACCGTTTCGCTTTAAGAAGCATACTATAAAAGGCTTCCGTAATAAAACTAGTTCTGCTGAGGAATTCCTAAACAATGTCGATGAGGAATGTAATCTTTGTGAAAACTCAGTTTGAGCTTGCAAACAATATCATCGTATTGCCCCGGGTCAAATCGCTCATGCTGCCTATACGGAAATCTTGACTGATGACTGCTTTTTGTGACGACTTTATGTGAACAAAGCAGCTCTTCATCGTAAGTTAGACCTTTATCGAACGCAATGAGGGAAGAAATTCACTCCTGTCTTTGCTTTCCGAGGACATATTTCATAAACTGAGTACTGAGATTTTCAAAACTGTACGACGTACGTCTACTTTCCCAAACAATTTTTTTACGACAGCACCGTTGCTTTTAGACGTACTCGTCCCAATACGTACGCAAAAACAAGACGCTGTTTCGTCGCATTCCCAGTTGTGTTTCCCAAACAGTCCATTGTCTTTGCACTGCTCGGCAAGATGGCGTCGACTCTTTTGAAACCTACGATTCTTACCACGTTGTGAAGTCATCTTTTCATAGATAATTGAACAGACATTGACTTTCAGTTTTTTCCCGGTTAGAACTCACTCCTTCGTCGCTTGGTCTGTATGAAAATATATTCTCCATATATATTCCATATATATTCTCCAATATATTCTCATATTTTCCACGCACAGACGTCTCACCAGGTTAAGGGTGTTCGCACTTATCTAGTTTCAAGGTCGTTCACCATTTACTAAAGGAAGTTAGAATCGGCATGAATACCTTAGGGCTTCGTAAATGCAAATTCAACAATGTAAAACCTAACTACAAAAACCCTCATAAGTTTAATGTCAGGTCATAAGACATATTAAATTAAATTAACATTAAATACTAAAGTCAATATTACAAATTGCTGTATGAAATGGTTTATTATGGTTTAAAAAGTCCAAATCCCAACGGTCCACAAAACTGTATGTACATAACATTATAAGGAATTTACATCCTATTTACAAATAATTTACTATAAAATAAATAATATAAAATTCTACTACTAAAAAACGAATATTTACAATAAAGTTCCACTGATAAGACCAAGGCTCCGATTTCTACCTTCTAACTTCATGTTCAACGATGGTTTTAATTTACCTATATACTGTTAGATAAAATGAAACGATCGTTGAATACGGAGGTTGACGCTTTCATCATATTGCTTTGGCAACACCGAACATACTTAAAAATACTTTCAAAATATCATTAGGTATTTGGAGATTACTATTAAATTATAAAATTCAGGCATTAGTCCCCATTCACCTTGATGCAACCCTGGATTCAATGGTATTTTCAACTTTGAAAAACGGTAGGGAGTCTACTTAACAAACGTTAAGAGTTTTTACTGACTAAAGAATTTGACATTTTACTTTGTCTTTAGATCGTTTTATTTCAACACATTTACTGGATCACCCTCTCCGTTGTCTATATCACAGTTCAAAGCACTGTGAGTATCTTCAACTTTGGCTTTATTCTGGCATGTTTCTTTTTCCTTTGGCACGGTCAAGCACTGTACCTTCACCGTAAGTTGATCCCTTGGTGGAAAATTTTCATGGGTTACAATTTCCTGGTGCTATTTTTGAAAGTCTGTTTGCAGGTACGTCTTCCGATATATACTTATTGCTGTATCCTTACGTCACTCTTAATTGTGCTTCTGAGATTCAAAAATGTAATTCCTGATTTTCGTGCTAAAACAGAACAATTTTATTATTAGGTTCGCTTAGATTTTTTTTTTGTTCACAAGAATCAAATGAATCACAATGTGTTCAAATGGGGATAAATAAGTTGAAGTGTGCCCTACTTCTATTATAATGACATTGCAAGTTACTAACTACTAAGGCTCGTAAGCATCTAATACAAAAGATATAGGTTGAGAATAAGCAAAAAATCTTCATCTCGCTTGATTTCCAAAAAGTCTAAATTTGCACAAATTCCCTTTCAATTCACAAATCATCCTTATTATATTATATAACCGTGGAAAAAAGTTAGCTTTATGCCGAAAGTCGTCTTAAATCAAAATCAAATAACAGTTACTACTGAGAAATTGCCGAGAATCGGGTAGTCCCCCCTTCCAACTCAGTGTGCCATAAATGATATAAATGATAAATGTGATAAATGATGTCACTCCGACGATCGACGAGCTTTGGCTGGAAAGAAATGTGAGGAGAAGAATCCTGTACCAATGCCTGAATTCAAACCCTTAATCCTAAACGTGAAAGAGAGAATAGAGAGGTTAAGATACCCCGGTTCCGGTGTACGGGTACGGGTGAATTACACGTACCTGGTACCGGTGATACGGGTACGGCTTGCAACTTAAGAAAATACTTAAATTCCGGGTAAGAAAACCGAGTGGAGATTCAACAATGAACACTATATTATACGTAAAATGTATTTTAAAAGTGTTAAAGGCACTCACCCGCTTCTCCATTTCTTCTTTAAAATACGTTGACCACTTTGTTCTCACTGTTTTGTATACTAGTAATTACCCGTTCGTCGTTTACGTGTAGACCTTGGTTTACCGCGGGAAAACGGGTAGATATTACTGGTAAATATGCTGACATCAGCGAAAAATGTAAAACAAGATGGCGCTACCCGTACACCGGAACCGCGGTATCTTAACCTCTCCTATGTGACTTAGACTGCTCGGCCACTGAAACATTTCCGTTAAAGCTGGAAAATTTTACGTGTTTAAACTGAATGTGTTCATTACGTTTACCTCTTTTTTTTCCAATTTTGTTTTATGCGAAACTTTTGGAAAGAGTTACCTTTAATGGCTTAACTCTTTCCTTTTTTAATGGTTAGGGTTAGGGTTAGGAGATGGGTGTTAAACCCTGGTTAACTCTTTCCTATCCGAGGACTTTCCCCTTGACGAGTAAAATCGTCTGGGGTTAGTCAGAGTTAAATACTAAAGTCTCCATAGGTCACTGAGGACCTATACGGACAGGAAGGAGTTAAGGAGATAGGTTTGAAACCCTGGTTAACTCTTTCCTGTCCGAGGACTTTCCGCTTGACGAGTAAAATCGTCTGGCGTTAGCCAGAGTTAAGTACTAAAGGCTCAATAGGTTACTGAGGACCTTTACGAACACGAACGAGTTAAGGTGACTTCCTAGAGTTCTATGTTTACGTGATGCAATTAGTGCGATCTCCATTTATCGGCATTTCTATCTTTAAAATAATTGTAAGTTTCTACTTAATGCTGAACAGAAAGTTTGTTCATGTAGGAGCTTGGTAAATATCAGACGATTAGAGCACGTTCATCAAGCTCGTTCTCTCAGAAATGGCTTTTCTGAGAGAACGAGCTTGACGAACGTACTCTAGTCGTCTAGGTGTAAGTTTCGTTAATAATTGTAAGTTGTTAAGATGGTAATAATAGCGTTGGAGCATCGCCATATTTTCTGGCAGAGGTCAAAGCTTTCCACTTGCAAAGCTCCCGTCTGATAAATAACATTCATATATTTCCATAGTATAACTGTAGTTTCTTCTTTCAGCTTGTATCGTGTGTATGGATTGATGAAGTGAAAAGATATAGCGGATGCTATGTTCTTCAGTTACTCAGTTTATACTGCTTGCGCCAAGCTGGATACACGTACAGGCCGATGACACTTGCAGAATCTGACTGTGTATCTCCGGATGATACTGGTCTGTCCATGGACTGCGCTTGTTTTGTCTTTCTTCTTCTACAGTACCGGATATTTACCAGCGAATACTTTCGTTTTGTTAAGCGTGAACTTACAGAGCAATTGGAAATGGCTTCCAGGTACTTATGTTGTGTCTTTCTAAGATCTACTCTTCATTGATAATTCACAACTGAAAAACAAAAGTGGATTTTTCGTGCATGAACGGTTAAAGGGAAAGGTTTTGTAAGCATCAGGCAACTATCATATATGGTCGCCTCACGTTCCTTTTTACTGACACCTATCTTATTTAAAGGCCTGTGGTGCTACTAAAATTAAACAAGCTCGAATAGGCATCTTGTGTAGTTGTGTAAACGTGCTTGTGATGATCAGCTTAATGGAATTTACAGATTCTATCTTCGTTAAAACTTGTTTCGTGTTGAGTGAATCGCGTGTCGATTAATCCCAGGACAGACGACTAAATTACGTTTGAACTATTTATCACCCCAAACTTTCTTTTTACCCCAAAAAGTTCACACATTAACCAGAGAAATATTTTGTTCATTTTGTTCTATTTTCTCCAAATCCAGGCATTTTATAGCCCGTTAAAATCATTAAAAAACACCGCCATTTTGTTACACAACCGGGCTTGTAAGGAGAATGGGTGCACGCCTACATGGATGCCACAAACTAATTTACAGGGCTATTTTCAAAGAACGACCGCCATGTAAAATAGTTTATAACGTTTAAATAGGCATAGACCCATTCTCCTCACAAGTTCGGTTGTGGACCAAAATGGCGGTGTTTTTTGATGCCTTTGACGGGCCATAAAATGCCTGGGTTTGGAGAAAATAGAACAAAATGTACAAAATATTTCTCTGGGAAATTTGTGAACTTTTAAAAAGAAATTTTGGGGGTGATATACATATTAAAGTCCAATTTCTTACTCGCTCAGATTCATTCTATACCGTTGCTAGAATATCTATTACCCTCACCTGAGGCTATAACGTCACAACCTGCCTTTTAATTTATCGTTTGCACGCGACGTCATTGCAGCTATGTTAGTGGAACTTTAACGAAAGAATCTCATTAACCTCTATTGTATTTGGTACCAACATAGCCGCCGTATCATTGTCTTTAAATCTCATGGGGTTGATTGTAAATCATCAATTAGTTATGCTCAGTTTTGTCACTTTGATGGCTGTGTTCTAAAATTAAACTTTGCACATACAATATAACTTTTCTGTCGATGAATTTCGCTGGGAAACCTAGCATTATTACTTACTACAGTCGCTTGTACATTTCTTACTACAGTGGTGCAAAATTCATTGATAAGCAGTTAAGAGAAAATTTAGAGGCAGTGAAGAACCGGGATCAAGAAGAGATGACGAAAATAAAAGAAAGGTGAGACTTTAAGTGTCTACATCTAAATTTATATTGACTGGATCTAGATTCGACGCTACGAAGAGTCTCGCCCAAGTTTATGTTTTGCCGCTTATCACCGCTAATTTGAGCGCAGATTGTAGTGGATAGCATTGAATAAAAAAACATGATGGAAGTCAGTTTGGAGTTGTCAGAGGTTCGCTCTGGTTCATCACAGTCTTGTTTCACCCTCTACTAGGCAAACTAGACTGTAAATGCCATAAGCGAGAACAATCAATGGACCTTTCGCTTGTTTAGTTGAATTTTAATGCAATTAGACTGCGTCATTGTTTAAACCATTTCCCAGTATATCAAGAATAGTGTTACTATAAAATTATAGTCAATGGAGAAATGGTCTGGAAACTCACTGTTCTAACTTATTGTTTACGTTAGTACACGGTTACGGCGACTAAACACCAAAAGAATCACAAATAGTGATGCAATCAATCAATGGGAATATTTACTCTGAACCGGCCAGCCGTCTTGTTTAAATATTAATCATCATGAAACAAAAGATTTGTGCATGGTTAGGTCCCTTCCAACCTAACATCCACTCTCTGTCTTTTTCTCTCTGATATTTCCCGAGTTTCCAACCACATCTCTTGATTATCTATGCTAAAATTGAACCGAAGTAATCCGTGCAATGGTAAACCAAGAGTTAGCTAAATGGTTGTATGAATTCTGTGTGATTCTCATGCTTGCGGCAAATCCCGAACAAATTACCAAAAAGACTGCCTTCTGGTTTTGCGTTGTCAGTGTAGAGAGACTGAAGAATAAGCGGAAATGTGGAACCCGAGAGCCGCAATCACATTATGAAGGTGAGGTGTGATTAAAGTTAGCTTTTCGCTGGCATTTATTCATCTATTTTTAATTTCCTTTCGATTCGCTTAGTTTCTTTTTTAATCGCTCATAATTTATGGACCGACCATGTTATAATATTCAGGTAACTCTCTGTAGTTTTATAGGTATTCGTCCGCGATCAGTTAAATTATTTGTGCAATGGTTTTCACGAGTTGCGCAAGGTTTATAAAGTACATTATTGGATAAACTCTAACCAGGCCACTTCTAGAGGGCTAGGCTAACGTGCCAAAAAATAAAAATGGCTGAAATTAATAGCTCTTGGAAACGCTTACTAAAAATAAGCCATATCTTGCTCATATTTTCTACCTAAACTAAGTTTATTCTTTGAATTTACCAACGAAACTAAATCTTACTGACGTTAACCAACTTCTTTGGTGCACTGGTCACCATACCTTACTTCGATTTGAGCGACCAAGTTTCGATCCTTGGTATCACTGTGACGAACCATACCGGACAAGCAGAGAAAACTCTACTTGGCCCGGCTGGGATTCGAACCCGCGACCTTCGGTTTACTAGTCCGACGCTCTACCAACTAAGCGACAGGTCAAGTTGGGAGCTGGTCGTGAAATGATGTTACTTGGGTTTTTGATATTTCGAAACAGACTAGTTTCTTCAGTATCGGGACATTTAAATCTTATCATGATTTAGATTTCATCGTGATAACCCGAGTTCGTTCTCTCACATTAGCTAACTTTTATTGTATGTCCCCCATTGACGAGTGGAATGACTTTTGAATTAAGAAAAAAATCCTACACTGAGAAATTTTATAAAAAGTCCATGTGAATTACCTACCATCTTCGGGTCGGTTGTACAAAGGTCGGTAGCGTCTCCTGCTAGTCATTCTATAGTCAATGGACAGCGCTATCCATATCCTAGTTTTGAACAGACTTTTATCCGCCAAATTATTACAAGTTATCATCCTGCAGTGCGACTGGACAAATAAAATTTAAGTTGTTACTGAAATTATGTGAATTAATTTTCTTCACTGCGGAAACTTGCATAAATTTAATTTGCCGTTGCAGCCATATATTCTGGAGATTACGATCTATTTAAAAGTGATGTGGAATCAGACGCCGACTCCGGCAGCTGTTCTAGAGATACCCTGCACCACAGATCCGTTGAAGAAAACACTGACGAAGGTTGGTACTCTTTACGAATTTAATCTAACTATGTGTAAGGACGTAGTTATGTGTGTCATAGCTCATTATGCGATAAGTATTTTAAAATGGATTTGATAAGACATCATTAATATGTGTATCGTCTCCGGGCCTTAGGCAAGCATGGTTCACCAGCCGAATGTTAACCCTATTCAGACTGGGCTTTTTTTGGCATTCCTGGGTCTGGGGGGGTGCAAAGTGCCCGCGGTCTGTAACTCCGAAGCTGTGTAAGCTATTGCAGCGAAACTTGGTACGTTTATAGAACATCGAAAAATGTCTACATCTGCGTTGCCGTTATCACACGTGCTACGTTATATGACGTCACAGGTGACGTCATACACTAACTCCCTGATTTTTAGGATTTTATATTGCCTTATGCCCACATGTTTTGTAGCAAAATTCTTTGCCGACAGTTTTATTGATAAACTTTTAACTTTTCTGTAATACAAGGGAACATATCTCCTTCTTTTATAACTTTAACAAGCGTCAGTATGAAGTAAACAAAGCGAATATATTCGTCTTAGTTTTTTTAAATGACTTCTAAGTGAACTTCTTTATACAGTAATTGACAAGGAAAGTTTGACAGTTAGTGTTTTCTATGTCAGATATATAGATCTACGTTACGGTTATGATTTTCCTTTACAATTATTAATGAGTTTTAGAAATAGTTATATTAACTATCGTTGCAGTTATAAATAATAAGCATTCATAATCTTTGATTAAGAAACCTCGAATAGATCAAGGGCCGAATCAGATCCCAGTGCACCACATATCTCGTCTGAAGGCCAGCCGTTAGGTGATGATGAAGAGAAAGAGACTGCGAACGATGACTTTCCTACCGGTATACCGTCTCATCAGGGAGGTCGATTAGAGAGATTGAAAAAAGTCTTAAAAAGTTCGATAAAAGTCTTGTTAAAATACGTCTCCCGCTATGGCAAATGGATTTTAGATAAACTTATCGGTTTTCTCAACGAAATGAGTAAAGACTACCGCGCAGTAGCTCGTCAATTGAAGAAAGTTCGACGTGAGAGAAGACAGCAAGAATTCTTAAGAGGTTATCAGTCAAGAGTTGTTGAGCAACCATTCTCTGAGTTGATGGAAGATGATTCTGTTGATGCAAAGGTTTGTGAAATGATTGAAACCAACATTTGTAATGTATCGTGAATTATAACTGTAAAAGACCTGCTTATGTTGACAGAAAACAATTGCAAAATTTTATTGATGATGAGTGACCCCCGGTCAGGTATCCCTTTTGAAGAATAATCCTCTGGAAGGTTTACTGACTCCTGTCAAAAATTGAAACTTATCCCAACCCGAACCTTAATTCTTCCTTTAGTCTTCAACTTAATCCAAACCCTAACACTATTGCTAGTCATTCGTCATGGGTCATTCAGTCCTGATGGGATTCATTAGAAGAATGGAGGATTGATAATTCGAGTCAGTGGTGACCAAGTTTTAGGCAACTAGAACTTTTGAATTAGACCTCAGAACTACCCATCTGGAGGAGTACTTCAAAGTTGAGCCGTTCAACGGATCAAATAATTTATGGAATTACTTTATTTAGAAGCATTTTCCCTCAGTCTCAACCCCGATCCAGATCACAATCCTGATTGCACAGTTTGTCGTTAGTTTTTGTTGGCAACTTGTTAACAGGTTTTCGACGGACTTGGTACGAGGTTCAGTGAAGAAACAGAAGTTCTTGCGGTAACGTCATGGTTTAATTAAAATTTTGCTGGTAAGCAAAAGCAAAAGGACTCTTCAAATAGTGAGGAATATCAATTTACTGTTCTTCGATATTTCATCTCGTTCTTGAGATATTTAGATTGGTGTGATAGATTCACATATAACCTACGCTGCTGAAGTCAACTGAAAAAAGTTGACTCGTTCAATAATCTTAAAGATATAAACGATTTTAAAGTGTTGTGTAAACAACATGACGTCACTAGTTATCTAATTTAAATATCACATTTCAGAATCCTCCTCAGGGTAATATGAAACGATAGATTCACATTTAATCTACACTGCTGAAGTCAACTGAAAAAGTTGACTCGAGCGGAATTTGAACTCGCACCTTCGGGAATCCGGTCCGCCGCTCTACCTGTTGAGCTATCGAGTTTACAGGGATTGGAGGCGAGTTATTATCCAATTTAAGTGCACGAGAAATTCTCGTAACACATATCATATTAAATGTCACATAAATCTAAATATCTCTAAAATGAGGTGAAGTATTGAAGAACAATAAATTGATATTCCTCTTCATTTGAAGAATTCTTTTAAATCAGATAAACCTAATTTGCGAGTCGTGTGCCCTTTAAATCATGACGTTACCGCAAGAACTTCTGTCTCTTTGTTGAAATATTGTCATGCCAAGATACAAACTCTTATTGTTACAAAACTCTTATTGTTACTATCAATCAGTTCTTTACTTCTTTACCTTTTACCTCTTCTTTATTTGATTTGTTCATTTATTAATTTGCTCAGTTATCTATTTATTCTATTTAGTTATTTATTCGAGAATTGGTAAATGGGCGCCTTACTATTACTATGTATACCTATACTTACGTATTTCTGTCCCCCTTCCTGACAATGTGAAACCCAATTTCCTTGTCTAACCTGTAGTTGGTTTCTGAAAGCGAAGATACTGTGTCTTGGACAAGTATAACCACGGAAGAAGTTTGCACGGTGGACGGTCCTGTGGAAAATTGGCGATTAATGAAGTTTGTCCGCGCTCTTTATTACGCTTTAATATCACAAACGACCTACTTGTGCTTTCTTATTATGATTATCAATCACGTGGTTTATGCTTCCTTGGTATCACTGGCTTTTCCGCTTTTTGTCTTTTTCTGGGGCATGTTAGCGATCCCGAGGCCAACCAAGAAATTCTGGATCACAGTCATCACTTACAATATGTTTGTTATCGTCTACAAGTACCTTTTTAAATTCGAGTTCATTCCTTTCAACGATTGTAACGCCACGGCAGAATTGAAAAGTGACCCTTTGTGTCCTGCCCGGATCTTTGAAATCGAAAGAAATGGTCCGACATCTGCTTACGACCTTCTGTTGTTGCTGGCACTCTTTTTTCATCGATACGCTCTACAAGTAAGTGCATATCTGACATATATGTCGGCTGGTAGGCACGGGGATATATCAGGAGATTGATAAGTAGGATTAGTATATACACCGAAAATCGAGAAAAGAAACCGGTTTAAACATTACGTGGTTTCTGAAATATTTGTGACAAATTTGGCTGGGAGTTAGGGATGGTTGAAAACGGGATGTTTAAAGGTCCACATTTGAGAGGAGTAATATAACTAAGAGTTACCTGAACTAACGTATAGACGTAGATTAGAATGTAGAAGCAAAATATGGATTGTTCGTTATATTGTTGTTACTGTCGTATCTCCTTTTCCTCGATCCCCCGTGACTCTTATCTACTACACTCATGGCAGTAAACTCAAAATCTGTTACTATATACATTACACCTGTTGGTAAATCAGAAAACCACGACATGTCAGGTGACAACATGCTCATGAAACAGCATCTCACTCTAAACCTGTTTCTGTTAATTTCTGCTTCTTATCTTGTATCATTAGTGAGAGTAATGGTGACAAATAGATATTGTTTGGGTCAAACGTTTCTGGATCCATATAACATCAAGATAAAACTTTGAAAACTTCATTCAATAAAGTTTTAAATAAAGTAATAAAGTTTCTAAAGTTTTATCTTGATGTTATATATAACTAATAATATTAGTAGTGCGGTATATCCCACATCGTTTTTTGTCGGTCGGTGGTGTATATACCTTTTCGATGTGCTGGCTTTAACATCAGCTACACTGTGCTGACAAGCCCCAATAGGGCGAAACAGCTGTCCACAGTTGCTGATGGTAGCCAGGCACTGCAACAATGGTTTACATCTTACCAGTAAAACTGCGTTATGCAGATCTGAGTGAGATATACTGTGAACCATTCTCCTTTGTTAAACATACGTGTTAGCAGTGCGGTATATCCTACATCTTTTTTTGTCGGTCCTTCTCCAACGAAGTAAACCATTAAAAAAAATCAATTGCCAACTACGTTAAAAACTTTATTAAACTTCCACGTTTATTTATATACACCGTAATTAGCCAAATCCAAAAACTCTGAGCTCCAGACGACACTCAAACCCGTAAGTTCAGTTTCTTGTTTTATTAGCAAGATTTGCTAAGACTGTAACAGTATCAACTGCAATCACCAAAGACGAGTTAACGAATAAGAGCATCTGACTGAAGACTATCGTACAGCAAACGACTTGCATTCCAGCAAGTCACTACCGACTGGTTCGTCCATGACGAAAATACCGAAAGTAACCTTGCTGTGTCATTTAAGTTCTGGTGACTCAATGGCTCGAGCATCTGACTAGCATTCAGGAGTTTGCGGGCTCGAGTTCCGTCTGGAACTCAGAGTTTTTCTGAGTCCTTGGCTTAGCAAAATATGATCAACAAGATTTTCACAGAGACTGAATCATTAACCATTGCATAGACGACTTCACGATTTTTGCCGCCATGTTTTTGGGTAGGCAAGAAAACCTAGGCGCCGTTACCAAGCCTCGTTAAAAACACTGTTGTTGGCCACGTCAAGTGCGCGTTTATCCGAGAATTTTCGATTTTTTCACCGTTATATCAAGATTTTGAAGAACAAAACTTCAGGATCTTAAAGGTAACTGATTTGTCCACCTATTTGCCCGATTTTTGCTAGTGGGTATGTTGAGTGGGTGAATTGAGTGGATTATTTAGGTTTAGTCCGTTATTCAACAGTGTGAGCACCGTGTGCGCGTAATGCAAACAGCGCTTCCCATGATCGTAAGGACGATTGTTGAGAATCTTTCGATTCTTTTTGTTTCATTTTCTTTGGTATAATGCACGAATATTTCGAAGTTAGATTTTTGAACCTTTCGCATGCATATGAGGTAGTTTCTACTAGTATTTCAATGAAGCTTTTTATATTATGCATGCTGAAGTCATTTGCACAAGACCCTTAAACAATGTCGTGCACAGCAGCGTGCTCTTTCAGACATTCCTTGGCCTCTACATAAGAAATACCAGAGTAATCTGTAAGTCATAGTAGCTAATATGTAGGGAAACATGTTTTCAGGTATCTCCGGTCCTTTTAAACACAAATATTCTAGTTTTAGTCGGCTGATTTCAACAAATACTTCACATGTGCTTCCCTCTCACAATACGTCATTGTTTAAGGGTCTTATGCAAATGACTTCAGCATGCATAATGTAGAAAGCTTTATTGAAATACAAATAGAAACTTCCACGTATGCATGCGAAAGGTTCAAGAATCTATCTTCGAAATATTCGTGCATTATACCAAAGAAAATAAAACAACAATCTTCAAAAAACAAAATTCAACAATCGTCCTTACGATCATGGGAAGCGTTGTTTGCTTTACGCACACATGGTGCTCACACTGTTGAATAACGGACTAAACCTAAATAACCCACTCAATTCACCTATTCAACCTACCACTTGCAAAAATCGGGCGAATAGATGGAAAAATCAGTTACCTTTAAGATCCTGGAGTTTTATTCTTCAAAATCTTGATAAAACGTTAAAAAAACGAAAATTCTCGGAGAAACGCGCACTTGACGTGGCCAACAACAGTGTTTTTAACGAGGCTTGGTAACCGCGCCTAGATTTTCTTGCCTACCCAACATGGCGGGCAAAACCGTGAAATCGTCTATTGTTGAGGCTCCCTAGGGTAATTTTAATAGGAGACTGGTAACTAAATATGGTTTGGTACGCATGCGTAGATAGCGATCTTATCGAATCGTTATTCTGTTACGACAGCACCGTCCGCGTCACTACAAATGTGAAATTTTCGGATGTTTGCTTCGGTGAATTTGTTTTAATCTTGGTAATTAAATCCAACAGAGTAAGCTCAACAACATATCTTATTTTCAAAGTTTTTCATTAGAAAGAATTTTTTGAAATCCACTCAGGCTATTGCAAGAAATCTACCTTGCCAACCTACCCTGATATTTTGATATTTTATTCTATAATGAAACATTTACCCTCATGCCAATTTTTAGAAAAATTCACCGACGAAATCCGAAGATAATGTGTCTTAAATGTGTTAATCGTAAAAATATGCCAACGTCCCAACACTATTATTACTCTCTTAACTACCAAAAGTTACACAATTTGACAAATATCTCATGTTTATGGTGCTTCTTCTACAGTTAGACACACTTTGTGCCGAACGTACAACTGTTTTGAAGATTGAAATGCCTACAAATGGAGACCGTACTAATTATATCCTGTACACATAGAAACTGTTGGGAGCCACCTTAACTTACTTGCCAAAAACAGCTCCCAGTCTCTCGGAAACTGCCTGTGCTGCTTCTTATTAATTCTTTTCGTTATAGCTGATGACGAGCAAAGAAAGATGTCTTTCCATCGGTAACTTTGAACTTGTCGCCAAATTTTTCTCATTTTTGTCTCTACGTTAAGGCCCACGGACTGTGGAGAGAGAAAGCATTTCATACAGATTCCGTTGCTGGAACTTCGTCGTTGCCAGACGAGCCTGGTGAGTCTTGCATCTAGGTTGTTTTAGTCGAAAGACATCCACGTGAAGACAAAAATTATTCTAGGGGAAATTATCTTTCAGTTGTGTAGCAGTGTCTTCACCTACGGTTTTATAAAGCGAGTTTCTCACAGTAAACGATCGGCAAAATATTTCTGACAGTCAGTACTCCAATCTTTCGAGCAGGTGAAGGAAACTGATACATTTGGCTAGTCTTGCACTTACTAATACTATGCTTTTCACAAGAAATTAAAAAATATTAACTAAATGATATAAGACAGGACAACATATCAGCCCAATAAACCCTTGCTATATATTCCACTGTTATTATTCTCGTAAAGATGTGCTTGATAAGACCAAAAAGTGATGTAAAAGTAGAGTGCATTGTCGCAAGTATTGAAAAACTTGTAGATAACCAAAAGGGTTAAAAAACTGCTGGAACTAAAGTGCAGAGAAACTGTCGTTTCCGGCGAAGGTCTTTCGAAGAAAGTCTTGAGAAAAAATAATATGAATCTCATGATCTTTTCTCACATGATTTTTTTCTCACTGTAAAAACGATATTTGTTCTCACTAGAATGATTTAGCGAACTCGTATTACGCCATTGGGGTTTGTCACAAACAGGTCTGTCTGGGCCACCAAACCCTAACAGAAACACGGACTCTAACCTAAACGGGTTTACCGCCTAGCTTAAACGCTTACCTGACCCACTAAAACTTAACGCTAACCTGACAAAGTTCTGCCTCCGCTAAACTTCAGTCTAGCCCAAACCATCCTTAACGCACTCATTTTTAAATGAGTTAAAACAATCCGCCTCAACATCGGCGCAAAACGTTAGCATGAGAAAATCCTTAATCGAACCGAATTTTGCTTGGAACATCTTTTCATGATGAATGGAGTGTAGCATTTAACAATTCAGGACGTAATTATTGCTATCAGTTAAAGCCGTAATTGACTTCAATTATTATAGGTTCTAGTGACATGGTTAACGAAGCCGAAGGTCAAGGGTCTGATGGTGAAATTTTCCAACTGGTAAGTGTGATTGACCTATTCGAATAGTTGATGTCGTGTGACTGAACCTCCCATATTGTGATGAAGTTGTGGTTTGTTATAAAATAATTCGGTATATACGTGGGGCATGGTGTGGACTGTCATTGTACGTAAAAATTTGATATAATAAATGTAGTATCTGGCGGTCTGCCCCAAATATTGTTGTTGCTTGATTTTATTCGGAGGTTGTAATGTGCTATGGTGTGGTGTGTGGTTGTATAGTTGCATAGTATGGTACGACGTAGTGTGGTGTGATGTGACGTGTGGTCATATGATGTGATATGCTGCGATGTATTTTAGAGTGTTATGTAGTAACTGTATCGCATGAAGTACTGCGATTTAATGTAGGCATGGTTTAAAGAATATGGCCACAACAATACGCCGTGTAGTTATTGTTAGACACTCTACCTGTTACAGGACGCGGAGAACAACCAACGGCAGCATGAAGAAGACAGAGGAGCGTCTAAAGGGTGAGATAACATCCCAAGTATTTATGATATTCCGTTGAGTTTTATGGACGTCCTGGCTTTTTTTAAGCGATATGATAATAATGATGGAAACACTGAATGTTGAACGCAAATCTTGTTCGCATAGGAGCTTGGTATGCATCAGACGAACAGCAAACGTTCGTGAAGTTCATTATCCCGGAGAAACTATTTTCATGATGTTGTTCATCGCCTATTATTTGTAGGAGTTCAGATATTTAAGCAGAATCTATGCTTGTAAATATTATATTATACTCTGAAGATGTTACTGGTTTCGTAACGAAACCTCTGTATGAAAATTTTAATTCAAGAATATGTCTCCACTGTGGTTTTGGTAAAAGCTACTGCTGCATGGGCTATCGTATTTTTAACATGACTGCGCTTTCCACCTGGCTCGTCGATTGTAAGGATGGCTTTACGTTAGGCTCGTCCTTCAAACCGATATTTCCAGTCCATCGGGAAAATTAAACGCAGTACTGACAGTCTGGTGTTTTTTCTTAGGGTTTTTGACAATATAGTGGCGTTTATTCGACGGATGGTTGATCCAAACGTGGGGACTGGAGCCACTGATGTCTACAGTGCAATGTTTGGATGTCAGTTCATCATCTTTGTCATTATTCTGTTCAGTTGGTCGGCTTTTTCTGAGACTGAAGTTAGTAGTATATACAGCTATAATATTACTAGTATTTAGGATTTTCAACTTATTTTTGGAAGATATCAATTAATGATTTCGGTCCCGTAGCAACGTACCCTCGTTGAAAAAAAAATACTCCAAATTTGAGTTAGCTGGACAGCTACGACATTTCAATGTTTTAACTTTTGGCGTTTGAATAAAACTACACATCATTGACGCTGGTATAAACTGCAGATGGTTACTCTGGTAACTGCTCAGCCAGTTTGCTGAAGTTAAAATAACGGACAGCTTTTTAAGTTCAAGTGAGTCGAACCAAATAATTAGGGAAAGTTCTCTGGGGTTAAACCAAATACAAACGAGAAGCTTTCATTTGGGGATGATTTCCGTCAGGTTCAACGTTTGCCATAACCTAAGGAAATGATTATATTAGCTGGGGTAGCCCGACATACCTGACTGACGCGGCCGTGAGGGATAACTCAAAAAATGTGAACAACTAAAATTTTGATGGCGAAGTTATGACTTTCTGATTGATGAACGAGATTAATCCTTTGAAGTTTTGCATGCTGATGATTTGATAAACTATCTTAAGTTGTGGAACACCACGTCCTATTTTATTGCTAAGCTTTCAACCTGTTGACTCAGGACTTCATCAGAGCAATTGCCGACGGCCAGTTGGCTCACGTCATATATACGAAACAACTGTTAGAAATCTTGCAAGAAAACAAACACTTGGGTTTTAGTTAACTGAAACTGAAGGCAACTAAATACAAGAAATTGGACGGCTCTGTTCGGTTAATCTTTGCGAACCCAGAAAACGCATGCGACCAGAATGTGTGGACCGACTAAATGTCTGGGTTGCAATGTGTATTGTGGCTGATCCTGCATGTTGTCTGTTATTCCATCATATGCTTAACTTGCGATTAAAAGTTAGGACCTTTATTTTTTGTGATACCGTTAGTCATTCTCAATTTTATTTTCCCTTTTCTTTTTCAGCCTAGTTCCGACACCAATTTTGCGCAAATAATCGAAAAGAACATTGTGCCCAAGACTTTTCTTTACATGGTTTTGACGCAGTTTGTGCTGATTATGGTTGATAGGTAGGTATCAGATTGGTGATAGATTGGTAAATGGTTCAGTAAATGAACAATGATTCGGATGAACACACCATTATTAACTGGTGACAGATCTTAGCGACAATTATAGTACTTTGTTGCTGCTGCTGACTTTCCTGTTGTGTGCAAGCCAAAAATAAGGTCTAGCTGTACGTTCGAGCGTCGTTCTACGGCATTCGCTACCACTGATGGATCATAATGTAGGAAAAAGCGGCTACACGACCTCGCATTTGTAGAGCGACCTTAATTTGGAATGTGCGAACATCGATTCACATGGGTTTCATACCGTCGAACATCCCTGAACACACAAATCTTAGCCAATGCTTGCTACAGTGGTCGAACGTTCAACCGGACCAATGAACTGTTCTTGTCTTTAAAGAGCATATGAAATGAAAAATTCAGTTAGAATTAAACTCTCTTAGTTGAAAGTAGTCTTGCAATTATGAAGTTTGGCATTTCTAACTCTTTCATGTCTCACTTCCTTCTTGAGATACTAAGGTTTGTTTGATATGCAAATTTACCCCCTTGACGTCACACGTGCATAATCGCATATTGGAAAAGGTTATAGATTTTTGCGATTGTCAAACAAAATCACT
This sequence comes from Nanipora kamurai, assembly GCA_036872915.1. NCBI lineage: Eukaryota > Metazoa > Cnidaria > Anthozoa > Scleralcyonacea > Helioporidae > Nanipora > Nanipora kamurai. The sequence goes on along the minus strand of JBAHVQ010165425.1, from coordinate 1,652 downwards.
TGAAACTAATCATGGGCGTATTTGTCTCACAGTCACAAGTCATTTTGTTTGATAATCCCGGGGATGTATAACCGTTTCCAATAAATCATTACGCACCGGTGACATCAAGGGGTTTAATTTCCATACCACACACATCCGAATACCTCAAGAACGAAATGAGACAGCGAAAAGTTATGAACGCAAAACTTTATAACCGCAAGACTTCTTTGAAACAAGAGAGTTCAATTTAAACTGAATTTTTCATTTCACAGGCACTTTAAGAGCTCGATCGAATTAATGATTATCGCCCTAATTAAAATAGCTCGTGAGTGCTGCAACCTGTCCGTCGAAGAAACCTTATTTGACCGTTGATAACGTTTCCAACATTTATTATATTTCTTGTGCACTAAGCAAGTCGCAAAACTATAGCCTGGCGACAGATTTTTGTCTGTGCCTTTGTCATGAAGACGACATCTAATATGGAACCTAGGCTAGAACGGAAGTACAAAAACTCAGGGAAATGAATGGCCGTCGAAGTTATAATGTTATCTAGTTAATCTCCATTTTGTGCGCCTGTCAAATTGGCTACCCTACAGAATTTAAATCAAAGACGTTTTTGAGAGGCTCAGATAGTTCGGAGCGAAAGATTATGGAGTTTTTACAAATTGTTCTTTCATTCCGCTTTACCTTTTTACCATGTGATGTTGGCTGTCTGTGGAGTATACTTGTAATTTTCAATTCACATTAGATATCTCCTTGGGATGGTCAAATGTTCTCATGCGCAAATCTTGCTAGAAATTGAAAAACTCCTCCTTTCCTTCTTAAAAAAAATGCCTCTAATTCTTCGGTGCTCCGTAACTGTTAAGGCCGATTTCCATCCAGGCGAATTTGACCGCGCAGTCAAAATCGTTTTGATTAAAATCAATTTTTATTTGATTTGCGTGGACAGTCGAGCAAACTCCGACTCTGGTTGAATTTCGCGCGCTCAGATGTCATCACAAACTTATGATGCAACTTGCTTAAGGCGGATTTCGATCAAGTCAATTTTGATCGCGGGAACAAATTTGCTTGCATGGAAATTCGAACTCAAAATTGTTTCCAGTTGCTCAGTTAGGTATGATAATCCGTTGATGTTAAAATTTCCCTATCGAGCTTCATTGCAGAGTTCTCGTTTTATCAAGACACCAAGCCAATAACTTTCCGTTTTTCTGTTTTAGAGCACTATATCTTCGTAAAAATGTCCTTGGCAAGCTATTTTATCTGGTCGTATTGGTCATCATGGTCCATGTTTTTATGTTCTTTGTCGTACCAACAGTAACTCAAAAGTTAGTACAGTCTAGGGGTGGATGTTGGAGGCATTTAAGCCATTGCAATGGTATTACCATGGTTGTTAAAATATTGTGATGGTAGACTGGACCTCCAGGAAGAGAAGTTAGTTACAGTATAGCGGATCAAGTTATCTTATAGCTATTTCGTTGGGTTCCAAGAGAATTCAAATCTCAAAATTTCCATGAATTTCCATTAAAGGCTTTATAATAAAGAAAACTTATTACTACCCAAGTGAAACTGACGATGAAAATGCAACGTTTAAAGGGAGATTTTTCGAAGAAATATGCTACGCCGAACAGGTTGTTTTTGGAGATGAACAACGTCGAGCAACAACAAGAAAACAG
>JBAHVQ010165405.1:0-20342 GCA_036872915.1 Nanipora kamurai | reverse complement strand
AAAAGAGATTTTAGTTTACCTCCGAGACATTATTACGAATCATAGATTACAAATTATTCTAGTCTTCTATCTTGATTTGTTGACGAGTTATCATGTTTATAAATTGATCTTATTTTTTCTTTTGGATGTGGTAAATCTCGCTTGCTATGACAACAATTTTCAAAATAACATTATATTTTAGTTTAGCAAGCATCATCGACATCATAGTATAGGTGGCTTTTGATTTCAGTGGAAGTGGAAAAAAATTTTTTTTTCCCCTGTAAGACCACCTTAAGGTGGTCTTGGACAATATTTTCTTGAAAAAATCAAATATTCAAAAGTGTCCGATTATGCATCCTCTATCCTTGCTTTGTCATCCTATATACTTATTTTTTGGTTTATGGAACTATGAAAGGGCTAAAATTGGAAAAGAAGTTGGTTGTATCGAAAATTTCACCTTAGCAACCACCTTAGCAACCACCTTAGCAACGAGGTGTTGTAGTTAAAAGTCCGTGATTTGTCCATTTTGCAAATGATTTCAATTACAATTGATTTCCTCCTACCCCTCCCTGTCTATGCAATATTTGAACCATTGGATTCAAAGCTTACACCACGTTTTTCACTGGATACAGAATGCCAAATCTTTCTTTCTCCTTCGACGTCCGCCATATTGTCATTTTACAACAGCTTACTTTATGGAAATATTTTTATCAGTTATTGACCTACTTATCGCCTAATAAATTGTAAGAACACATATAAAGAATCGTAGATTTCAAGGAAATCAACATGTGGGTAACACAAAGCGAAGGAACTCTACCGAAAAGTCCCCTCAGATTTCGGATGAGGAGAATGTTGGCAGTGTTAACGATGGCAGCGAAGGTAACAGCACAGCAACATTTCAGTCAGCCTCTGCTCGGAAAATTGGTGCGGCCAATGTCTCTGAAGTGCCGAGTCTAAACGAGCGTGAAGTAAGTGGCTACCGTCTTGTTGATATGGGAATACTTGGCACTGTTTTTAAAATGTTGCCATGCAACGAATGTCTTGCCTTTGAACTAACGCTGGTCGAAGACAGCTCTAAGCGAATGGGTTGTGCCTCCTGTTTGTTATTTTTGTGTAACAGTTGTGACTGGGTTGAATCATTTAATACATCTGAAAGCAGTTGCTCTACTAGCGAGTTTTTACTTACTGGATATCGACTACCCTCGAATGCTAGAAATTGGTTTCTCAATCTTACAATTCTACGTGTTTGAAGATACAAATGTACCGGAGGATATTTCAGTTACTTTTAAGTCCACTTTAAAAAGCTATCAATCGTTTAAAACCAACATGGAATAAGTTAATAGAACTTGTTTGGACAGTGCAAAAATTATGGTGATTAAGCGGTTTTATTTTCACTATATTAATTGTATCCATCTATAACTGTAAATCTTTAAAGTTTTGAAACAGATTTCGTTCTATATAAGGTATATCTAGGTAATGTTTATTAAATTTTTCAATTTCTGTACCTATATAAGCATGTAATCAATTTCGGAAAACATAGCATCAAAATTCTTAAAATAAGAGATATTTTCTTATAGTCAGTGTATTCTTAAGACTTTTTGCTTGTTATAAGAAAATGTAAGTACAGAAGTCTTAAAATAGGAAATATTTTCTTGTTCAACAAATTTTTCTGGAGAAAATTTTCATATTATAAGAAATATACCAGCAGATTTCCCAAAACAAGAAACATTCTCTTATATTAAGAATTTTCTTAAGAATTGTTTCTCATTTTAAGAAATAATTTTCTTAAGAAATCTTTTTATTATTCTCTCAAGAAATTTTCGACTTATTTTAAGAAAAAAATTCTCAAATTAAGAATATTTTTTCTCATTTTCGCTAACAAGCCAAGTAGAGTTTTCTCTACTTGTCCGGTATGGTTCGTCACTCGGAGTAGCAACTACATCAACTTTAATCACGTTCGTTCTCTCCTCTTCCGCCACCTTTCAGCCATTTCTTCCTCGGTTTAATGTCGGCTTTCTTTTTTACCTTCTTACTTCTCCTTCTCTGTACCCTGTTTTGTTGGTTTTATAAATCCCCGTGGTAATAAAAGTACTGGGTCAAAAATACGAGTTTCAGTATGTGAAAAAGTCCTTTTGATGTAAGTCTTTTTGTTTCTGAACTCCTTGAATCAGGCATGATTAAACTTCACCAACGATATGTTGATGATACTTTAGTTCCTGTTAAACCTTCAGATATTTCTACTGTTTTAAACAAATTTAACGCTTTCAATAAAAACTTAAAATTTACTGTTAATACTTTTGGTGGCGGCCTCATCCATTTCTTAAATATGAACATTTCTACTTACGGAGTCGATGATTATCGCAAAGATACACACACTAGCCAGTATACACATTTTTCCAGTTTTGAACCCTTTACACGTAAACCTGCTTGGGTAAAATCTCTGTTTCACCGAGCATTTATAATTTGTAGCTGCAAAAAAATTTTGAAAAACAAAACGCTACGATTAAATCGTTTATGTCTTGGAACGTCTATCCCGATAACTTTAAAAAATCTGCTAATTAATTAGTTACGAAAAAATCGCGATTCCTCGATTCCTTCAAACTCCATGCTTGATGAAGATCGACCTAAAATTTGGTTTCGTTTTCCATACCACGGACGAAGTGGTGAAATCTTTGTTAAATCATGTATAAAAAAAATTTGTAGTTTTCTCAAAGGACTCGTTACTTTCATCGTTATTTACAACACCAAAGACAAAATTCCGGACCTGTATTATATATCGGTAAAACTGGCCGTTGCGTCCATAAACGCCTTTCGGAACATAGCAGCCTTTTTAACACCAGCAATGTTGCTCGGCACATCCAAAATTGTCAAAATGTCTAAAATTTGATTAACTTGAATAACCTTTACGACTGGCTAAATCATGACAAGTTTTCATTTCGAAACAATTCCGAAATCGGAAACCTTGTTTTTGATAACTTCAAACTTCTTCATTTCTGTAGGTCCTTTACTCCTAACATACTTCTCATTCTTGAAACGCTCTAACGCACCAGATTTAAATATTCGCTTAAAAGCCACCAAAGAACTCTACTTCCTTAATGAATCTCTCACTCTGTCACTCCATCACGTCTTCCTCCTCTGTTGACAGGCCATTAATTATTCTGTAAATAGTATATTCTATCACATGACCGACGGCAGGACATCCCATGAGATTCACGTAGGTTCATTTTGCAGCTAATGTAGGTTAACGAACGACCTAAATGAACGTCAGACAAATTACGCATATCTATATACCAGCCACAACTAGAATTGCACGTCACTCTTGGCATCCAACGTTGTTGGTATTCCAGTGAGTCTTACACAAGCGTCCAACGCTGTTGGTATCGCGTGCAAACTCATAGTCAAGCGTCCAACGTAGTTGGTATCGCTAACCAGGACCCAACGTAGTTGGGATCCAACACGACAGAGCAATTTCACACCTGCGACGATGCGGGGACACCAATGCCGAGTGACAAGATAACAGAAGCGCTAGCAGATATGTTCGCGCAACTCGTAAGCGAAATGAAAAACATAAACGCTGGCCTTGTGTCATTTCAAGAAGCACGCCTAGACGATGTCGGAGAAGAAGACGAAGAAGTGTTGCTAGATGGTGACGAAGAAATCGTTAGTAAAACAAGTACCGACAATGATTCCCTGGACACACGGGTGGACAAGCTTGTTGGGGCTTGATATATCGGTAAAACTGACCGTTGCCTCCATAATCGCTTTTCGCAACATAGCAGTCTTTTTAACACTAGGTCTTGCTCAGCACCTCCAAAATAGTCAAAATGCCCAATATTTGATTAACTTGAATAACCTGTCTAAATCCTAACAACTTTTCATTTCAAAACCATTCCGACATCAAAAACCTTGTTTTCGATAATTTCATTTACTCCTAACATACTTCTCATTCTTGAATCGGTCTGCATTAAATTTAGCCCACCAGAGTTGAATATTTGCTTAAAAGCCACCAAAGAACTCTACTTCCTTAATGAATCTCTCACGCTGTCACGCCATCACGTCTTCCTCCTCTTTGACAGACCATTAATTATTCTGTAAATAGTATATTCTTTCTGATGATGTAACCTATTCTTTGCGCGTACTTTATGATCGTATATACTCGGTGTAATTAGTTGATCTGAGGAAGGCTTTGCAATGAAGGGGAATAATTATCGTTATACTTTTGTGTTGTTTTTTAAGCTCATATCTTGATATATTCATAAGATATTTATGTTCGTGTTATATTTTGTCTTATAAAAAGCACTGAAAATTTTGGAAAATTGAAATATTTTAACCTTTGACTAGACTGCAGTCACCCCAGGTACACCGAGAAGGCAACGTAGGCACCAAGGACAAGTGAAGTCGGACGTGAAATTATATTCAAAGGTAATATTGAGCTTCTATAAGGTTTGATTAACTCCTTCACATAATATTAATATAATATTAATATAATATTAATATAATATTACTATAATATTACTATAATATTAATATAGACTTGTTATTGAGCTGTTACATGTCTTGGGATCCAACATCAGTGAGCAATCTCACTCCGGCGACGATGCGGGGACACCAGTGCCGGGTGACAAGATAAGAGAAGAATCGCTGGCAGGTATGTTCGCCCAACTCGTAAGCGAAATGAAAAACATAAACGCTGGCATTGTGTCATTTCAAGAAGCACGCCTAGACAACGTCGCAGAAGAAGATGAAGAAGTGTTGCTAGATGGTGACGAAGGAATCGTTAGCGAAACTAGTACTGACAATGAGTCCTTCGACACACGAGTTGACAAGCTTGTTGGGGCAAAAATAAATGACTCAGAGCAAATATTCTCACTAGCATTGCCCTCGAACTCTCCGTCGACGAGAAAACAAATGAGGCAGTGAACAAAGATTTGTCTCGTGGTATGTCCTGTCTCCGGAGATCATTCTCTCGTTTTCACTTCCCACCAGAAGTTACCAACTTCATCATGCAGTCTTGGCGGGAAGGAACTAAGAAACAGTACATCTAGTACATTAATCAGTGGTTGGAATTTTGTTGTGAAAGAAAAGATGCTTACCATTCACTGCCAATGAAGGATGCTCTGGAGTTCCTGTTGCTTCTCCACAAGAAAGAGCTAAGTTACTCCAGAATTAACATTGCCAGGGCTATTCTTTCAAGCATCTTTATTCGTGTAGGATGTGAAAAAATTGGGTCTCAGTCTGTGGTTAGTAGATTTATGAAGGCAGTTTTTGAAACCAAGAAACCATTACCAAAGTACAACAATACCTGGGATGTGTCAGTGGTATTTAAATATTTAGAGAAGTTACACCCTAATGACAAAATATCACTTAAATGTCTTAGCCTTAAAGTGGTAATGCTGGTTTTGCTGCTTACTGGCCAAAGAGGATAGACTGCACATATGATGGCCTTGGATGGAATGCAATGGTCAGAAGACAGGTGTCAGTTTTACCCCCATTACTCACATCAAGGCAACAAAACCAAGGTCCACAGCAACAGTAATCACCGTCAAGAAATTTATCACAAATGAGAAAGTATGTCCATTACTTGCAGTCAAACAATATTTGGAGCGAACAGCACCACTCAGAGATGGTGAAAAGAAACTTTTCCATAAGCTACCAAAAACCACACAAAGCAGTTTCAAGAGAGACCATATACAGGTGGGTTAAAGTGCTTTTGAATGATTCGGGTGTAGACACGACAGTCTTCAGTCCACATAGTTCAAGAGTTGCTTCTACTTCCAAGGCTAAAGGCAGATCGGCCCCCCTTGAAGTTATGTCTACAGCTGGGTGGAGCAGAGCCAAAATTTTCCAAAAGTTCTACAGCAGACAAATAATGGATACCGACCCTAACATTGGAGTTGCCTTGCTGTCATCGGTGTAAATTCATTTGTATGAATAAAGTTGAAAATCTGTGGTTTCTAATCCTGTGTATACCTTGTCTGACTTGGTCACATCTACAATTAGGTATATAAATGCTTTAAAGTCTCATGGGATGTCCTGCCTCCGGTCATGTGATAGAATTGGAAAATTAAACGAGATTTACCTGTAAGTTGAAGTTTGATAGGAATTCTATCACATGACCATTTGAGGCTGGAAATCACATACCCACCCAGTAAATGTATTTTGTATCCCCACCCTGGATTAGAGTAATGGGTGTATCGATGGTTTACATGGGTCTTTGGAACCCCCATGACTCCTGGGTCTGCATATGCCTCTATGATTCCCCTATTTGTGCTTTAAATAATGAACCTACGCAGGCGCTGTGCTATCTCATGTGATCTCCTACCTCCAAATGATCGTGTGAATGAATTCCTATCAAACTTCAACTTACAGGTAAGTTGATGTTTGTTTAATTTTCCAATTTTTTCTGATGAAGTAACCTATCTTTGCGACCACTCAAGGATCGTATATACTCAGTGTAATTGCTTTATTTAAGGAAGGCTTTGCAATAAAGTCGAAATATTATCGCTATATTTTTGTCTTGATTTTTAAGCTCATATCTTGAGTTGCTCACAAGATATTTATTTTCGGGTTATGTTTTTTCTTATATTTTTTATTTTTCGGCTGGCAATGGATTTCACTTCTCTTTGTTTTATTAAAATAGTTAATGGTTCCGCAAACTTCAGGTCATCATGATAGGTAAATAATTAAGACATCGGCAGAACAGAACTATTTTCATTTCGTTGTACATCAAAAGGTACAACAAGTACATTGATGTTTTCGGATGTTTATCTCTCTTTCAACTTACCCTTCCAAAATTTTTGCATATTATTTCATATGTTAAAAATATATGGAATTGGGACATTTTCACATACGAAACACTTCATTGGCTCATAATTTCACGTACGAAACTTTCACATATTTCACGTGTAAAATTTTCATTTCGCATGTGAAAATGAATTTTACATATAACATTTTCATTTCATGTGAGGATTTGGAACGTTTTCACATATGAAAGTTTGATTCATATATGAAATGGCATATGAAATTTTTGTAAAGGTAATGAAAACGGATTGATTTGAAAATGTGTGGACGTAGCCGAAATTGCCACGGTTGAAAATCGGGTTGCAAGAGCTTTTTTAGTGTAAACTGCAAGCCATCAAAAACGATTATAATACCCATGTGTTGCAACATAACAGCTCAATAAGAGCTCTATATTGATATTAACAATGGGTCATAGAATCTTCATATTACCTTCAAATGTAAGTCCACCTCATTTCTTTACTTCTTCCTATTGCCCAGGTTGACGTTGTCTTGCCGATATTCTTGGTGACGACTAGAAGCTAGTCATAACGTGGAATTTAAACTATTTACAGCATTGGGCATTTTCATTGTTTTCTGTTTTATTAAAGTACTTGATGATTTCGCAAACTTTAAGTCGTCATGATTTCTTGATTCTTTAAGGCATCGAAAGCATATAACGATTTTTATTTCATTGTCAATGAAACGTTTCAACGTTTGATGACGATGTATTCTTTTGGAACATTACCGACACATCAGGTCGTTGTAAGCTGAGAAATAAAACCGTTTCATTTAAGAGATGCTTCTTATATTACAATGTTTACACCGTTCGACTTTCTTATTGTTTCTGAGAGAGTTTTACATCTTAGGCAAAGACTACGGAGGGCATGCAACAGAAGTTTCGACGAAGCTTTCCATATAAATACCCGATTAACAGCTAACATAACTCCACCCACAGACTTTCTTCGGCGCTTTACTTCCAGGCAAACTACTCCTTCTTGTGTGTGACAACTTCCTCGTATTTGGTGTTCTCATACATTTAACACAGACCATATTTACACCTTTTGCCTTTTATTCAAGTGAAAGCGGTGGTCATTAGAGCGATTGTCATCTTCAATAGTGCCTTTCAACCTTCATCATTGCCAATTAAATTATGATAGCGCTAAATGGAAATTCATTTACAGCAAGTAATTGACAATTTCGTCAAATTGAAGTTCAATATTGTCAATGTAAAAAACATTAACATTCATGGTATTTCATTAGCGTTGAACTTCAATTTAACATTTAACAATTTAATTACATGTTGTAAAGGAATTTCCTTTTAGCGCAATTATAATTTGATTGGCGTTGTTGAAGTTTGAAAGGCACTATTGAAGATGGTAATCGCTCTAACGAACTTTGCTTTCGCTTTAATGAAGGGCCAAAGGTATTTATATCGAACTTTACTTTAAATTAAATGCCAGTGTATCTCTCAATCAATGATATACATGATTTCATTTTGATTTGATGATCAATAAATTCTTCGGATAGGCATTGACAATCGGAGACAAGGTAAGATTTTCTAAAATCTAATTTGACCACTTCATCGACTTCCTTCAGAGCACTGTCAGGCTAGAGGTGGACGATTTCCAGTATGTTCTTATCACACAGAGAACGTATTTGTATATCTAGATTTGAATATTGCCTCAAAATTACAATATAGCTTAAAAATATACATTTTTAAACCTGAAATGGAGTTTAGTTAAACATATAGCTAGCTATGCTATGTTACTGCGCGAAGGAACTTTCGTGCACTCAAGACGAGTAATTCTCTCACGTTGTTCCAGTGAATTATAGTCAGTGAAACTGGTAGAGCCGTGGTCCTTTTGCTAGCCTAAAAACTAACGTTCTGCATCACGCCCAATGTCAGGTGTGGTCCGGAAATTGTAGCGACCCCGGATGACAGTGTGATGACAACATAGTGCTGTCTCGCTACGATCCTGATATTAAGTTACGTCGCAATATGTTACGACCTATGGCATTTAAGTAATCAAACATGAAATATTCAACCGTATTCAGTCAGAACTGTTGCTGTATGGCCTCTGTTCGCATTGATTGCGACAGATCCGTGAACGTCCGTGGTACGGTTTTGCGGTGGTGTCAAGACCTGACACAGAACAAGCATTTTTCCGTGTACTCGAAGGTACGATTTGACTCTCGCTTTGGTCAGCATTTTCCGGTTGATTGCCATAGTTTCGTATAATCATGAAATTTCTAGATTCAATTACCATGAAAGTGATTAAGTAATAGAATCGAAGAACTACATATACTTGCGGATAGCGTTAGGTTATGGAGAGTACTGCCCGTGCATATTCGATTTCAGTTGCGCGTTCAAATCATGCTTTGGACGGCGTCTATGCCTTTACGGTTGACTTCTTCATACTCTAACAGTTGTGGAAATTTAGTTCACGTTACCTTGAAGGTAATTCAGACAATAAAAACTACAAATGAAACAACGATTTACCTTTAAAATTTAAAAGAATCCGCAAGCAGTCAGTGGACGGTCTTCCTTCGGTGAGCTTGCAGAATAATATAATGAAAGTTCAAATAGACGGGTATGTTTTGAAGATTTTGTCGATATGTCGTTGACGTCATTGCAAAAACTATCAATTTCCTGTGACCTTCCCACTGATTGGTTTTTAGCTTTTGACCTATAGCCAATATGGTTATTTGTGTAATACCAATAAACAATTTCAGAAAATTTGTAGGGAAGTTTATCATTTTCTATATAAGACAAAACATAATCCGAAAATAGACATCGTGTAAATAACTCAAGATATGAGCTTAAAAACAAGACAGAAGTTTAGCGATCGCTGCACTTGTCTTGTTTTTAAGCTCATATCTTGAGTTATTCACAAGATGTTTATTTTCAGATTATATTTTGTTGAGTTATCCACAAGATGTTTATTTTCGGATTATGTTTTATATTTTTTCAAATTGTCGGCTGGCAATGGATTTTATCGTTTTCTCTCCACGAACTTCCTCAGTCATTAAACAAAATTCAGATCGAGGCGTCAATGAGGTAAAAGGATTTACCACACTCTTACAGTAGTCTTCTTCATCCATTCCAAATGCGATTTAAAGTGGCTCCCTACAGTTTCTATGTCTACAAGATACAATTAGTGCGGTTTCCGTTTATTGGAATTTCTATCTTTAAAGTAGTTGTACGTTCGGTACAAAGTGTGTCGAACTGTACAATAAGCATGATAAACATGAGCCGCGATGTTGTTTATCTTTCCTGCAGAACGAGGAACTACAGGAATTTTAATGCTTAAGTAAGATTTAATTAGTACATTTTAAATTTTGCATTTCAAGGTTTGGATAGTTAATTAATATTTTGAGGGGCTTCTTCAGCATGCGGCCCCCTTCAGGTGGGGACCCGGAGCAAATTTCCTCAGTTGCCCCCTTTGTGCGGGCCTGCGAAACAAATGCAAGGTAAAACATATCCATTAAGGTATTTACAATAAACTAACCATTGAAAGGTGAGAGGCCATTAAAGCAAATAGTTTGAACCTGAGAGAATCGTGACATGTTTGTGGAAGTTTATCATCCAGGTTAGCGTAGTTTTGAGACAGACTGTTGGTGCAAGTGACTGACGTTTCAAGAGCCTTAGCGGCTGTCATCTTCAGAGTCAAAAAAACCAGAAAAAAAAAGGAAGATGATCGCCGCTAAGGCTGTCGAAACGTCAATCACTTCCACCAATAGTCTTTCTCGAGACTACACTGAGCAGCCATTCTTGCCTAAACTTTCGTCACTTTCCACCACTTTTCGTTGATTCAGAGAATTTACAAAGGGTGTCCATGAGCTTTCACACAGATAGGTTGAAACTTTAATTTTCGCTTGCGGGGTATTTTTCAGTCTCACGATAGACTAGACCAATATCGAGTGCAATAGCGAGGGCCGCTTTCGCGCAGTCGGAATGGATCGTTCGCGGAACGACAACCTTTTGCACGCAAACATAGATCTTCTTAACTGACGAAGCTGTTTCACCCCGAGAGGGTAGTTACTTCAAGTTTTGATCGGAAGTCATTGAATTGTCTAAGTCCGAGACCAAAACAAAAACAAAACAAACAAAACTGTTGATCAGGAAAATTTGACTAGCTTCCAGAAGCTATTTCGGAATCATCCTCTGGGCCCGGTTGTTCGAAAGGCGATTACGTTAATCGAGGATTAGGGAAAAATTTGTGGATGAAATACTCCAAATGCAGGAAAGGATTTTTAATATTTTCTGTTTAGATATCATTCAAATATATAACGGTTTTCTTCTAGAAAGTTTCAACAAAAATTATTTGCAGAACATGCCGAACAAAAGAGTCAATTAAATTTTAACCCAGGATTAGGGGTAATCGTCCTTTGAACAACCGGGCCCAGGGTAATATAGTTGAGCTAGCCTGGATCCGCCCCTGCACGTTTTTTTTATTTAAGCGATTTTCGTTTGTGTGAGTGCTTTCCAAATTCCTTAAACGCTCTAAAAACGAGAACAAATGAAAATTGTTCAGAGCAGTGACCCAGCGCTGTTGGTTGCTCTTGGAGTTGTAGTGTAGGTGGTCGTATAAGACACGAAAACGTTCTTGTGGACCCTAAATTTATGATGAAAATACGTAGATTTGAAAACATATAAGTGTGGACGTAGCCATATTTCTATGGTTTAAAATCAATTTATATGAGAGCTCTTTAGTGTCGACTAAAATTGACGAAAAAATGTATTTATAAATGTGATGCATATCATATAACAGCTCAGTAAGAAGTCCATATTAATATTATATTAATCAAGCCTCACAGAATCTTAATGTTACCTTGAAATATAATTCTGCTTTTGATTTCTTCTCTTCTTCCTGCTGCCGTGCTTGATGTTGTCTTCCTGGTATTCTTAGCTATGGCTAAAAGTTTGTCAAATCGTTAAATTGATGTTTACACCATTCAGCGTTTTCATTGTTTTCGTTTTATTAGAATACTAAGTGGTTCCACAGACTTCAAGTCATCATTATTAAAGTAATGTATATTTTTACCGCAACAGATGTCTTTAATACTGTAGTTTCAGCAAGTTGCAATATCCACTGCAGTTTATATTGTCCACGCGTTCAACACCCGTTTATCAATATTCGTGATTGCTTTTGTAGTATGAACAATAGTCAGGTAAAGTGGTCAGATTAGAAGGATGTTTTTGTCGCAACGTGTGATTTAGTTAATCTGCATTAGTATTATTCATCTTCACGAAACACCACCAATTAATCAACTTTTCCTCTTGGTTGGCAGAGATTTGTTACATTTGGAGCATAAACGATGCCAATGTAGCCCAAGCTGTATTGCGCACTGCATTCGTCGTAATGGTTCCGTTATTTTTTTCGATCTTCTTATGATTATTTGAAGATTATATGAAAATTGTAGTAAACATTTTAACATTAATTTAAATTTCAACATCTTATCCATCTTTTATCTGCCGACGGGTTAGCTGCCTCATGCTTCTGCTATAGAATTAGCCATGTCTCGACGAGTGCTGAACCTAATGTGAATGAGCTGAATTCTGTGTTTACGATTGTTTGCTGTTGATTCAGTGCATTAAAAGTTTGACGTCTGAACAGGAAATATTTAGACTCTCATTTGTAAAACCACCTAGTTTATTGATTGCAACTTTTATTACCCCAAGTCCTCGAATTAAAAATGTTCTGTCATTTATAGTCCTCTATAGCCAGGCGTCAGGATTAGACAATTTCTTTAAAAATCAGTCAAATATTTGGTGTTTTCTTGTTAAACACTAATTAGAAGATTTACCCAATCATTTACATAGAGCAGGAAGTTCAGGACCCTTTTTTGCTTTGTAAAGTCTCGTGTTTATTTTTCTCATTTACTGTAATTCACTTTCCGTTTTGCGTTTGTACGACAGCGTGTTCTCAATTCGCAGCATGTCGTATGTATTAAATTAGCGACTGCTCTGGTAAACAGTGATGTACCCACTTTGGAAAGTCAGTCTCCAGTCTTTATAGCTTTTATCATTAGATCTGGAAAATCAGTCAATCCGTAAATCTAATTGTCTTTCCTTTCACTTTATACCTTATGCTGGGTTTGTTTCATTTCGAAACAGATCAGTAGCTCCGTACTAGTAATGTACTAAATAATGAGAAAGTAAGGTTGACATAATAACATAACCCTTTCTGAGAGGGATATTCGATAAAATATGATAAATATATGTCATGGGCATCCGCGTAGTATTAAAACAGGTTTAAAAGAATTTTGAATGACAAGGTCAAAGCACATAATTTGATGCATCCCGACCATGAAAAGCAACCTTTGATACTTTCGAGCAGGAGGGGCAAGAAAAGGTACAGCTTAGTTATCCTTCTTCCGCATTGCGTTTTTATTATTGTTAGCAAAAGCGCAATATTTGGATCAGTTGTAGACATTGATGGTTAGGTCAGTAAAACAAATTCTTCGACAGGTCATTTGCGTTAATAATAAGCTTGATCTGAAATAAAACCAAACTTACACCGTACTAATTATTAAGCAGAACTGGATTCAACTTTGAATACTGGACGTTATGATTCGACAAACATTATAAGTAAACAACCTTTTAAAATTCACACTGGATGAGGCTAATGTTTTTGGAATATGATGTAATGGGCTGCAAATAGTGCCTGTATTCATACTAGTTAAGGCCAAGGGGCCAAGGGCTTTATGCTAAGGATTAAAACTTTACAAGGGACAAGAATATCAGTATATGTACTTCTGTTTGAAGGTAGAGCGAGGTTCTCGAAGTGGTGGTAATGAGATCGATCAACCGGTGACCAATAGTCATAATATACCGAGTAGATTCACCTTAAAAGAATATAATGGGGCAGATGTGATAAAGTTAAATTTACTTCTCACCTTCAGAAGGCATCAGGAATTACAAACTTACCATCAATCATTCAGTTGAAACCGAATAAATTACTTAACTCATCGGTGAAATATCAAAACGTGGGCATTTGGATCGAAATAATTTGGAATTTTCTGAATATATTAGCTATTCTAACATTTGTATAAAAATTTGGATGAACTGAGAAAAAAGGCATGAAAACAACAGATCAACCGGATAAAATAATTCTAGCAATGCCTAGAAAATTGCCGAAATATCGCCATATCGGTTATAAATCAAAACCAAAGAAGACTATAAGAATCAAAAACACATTTAATAGCTAACTTTTCGTCGCTACATGTAACATCATCAGAGTGACGGTATATAATATTACAGTGAGATATATAAATAACAAGACCTGTAGGACGATTAATTTTTTCCTAAATAGCCTATTTGTAAATAGATCATCTTACATGTCATATTATTTATGTATCTCAGTGTAATTTTATACACTGTCACTGATGATCTTGCGTGTTGTGATGAAACGTTAGTTATTAAATGTTTTTCATATTTGTGGTGTTCTTCGGTTTTGATTTATAATAGACATGGCAATATTTCGTGCAATTTTGCTGGGCATTGCTATCTATATTGAAGTTAAAATTTTCTCCTTCACAGTCACCAGCATTAGGCAATGATAATCATCATTTGATAACATTAATCACGTTGATAACAGTGAAATGAACACAAACATTTTTTTTCTTTGTCGTGGAAGGCAGATTGGGTAATCCTTTTTTACTTTCATCGTAATTCATTGCAGATAATGTTTAATCGAAATAATCGTCCCAGCTTTGGACAAGTAATAACAAGCAAATTAACTGTTTTGAAAAAAAAGTGAATTCCATGTTGTTTTTTCTATTATGTTGTTTACAATTTGTTCATCATGATAGCGTACATTAGAGAGCTGGACAGAAATTGTTATTATATACAAACATATTTACCTCTTAATTAATGAATAAAGACACACTACAAAAATTTCAGCTGCATGTCCCCATGAAGTACCTGTTCACCAGGGAGAAAATTGTATGTCCCTGTTAATCAGCCAATTAACCGGAAAAGAATACGTCCACTTCGTTAGAATTGCTACATGTTAGCATTCTCAATGTAAAATAGCTAAGAGGAATCTCTAAAGCCATAATATATAACGCTCAATGGGTTTAAACTGTATCAGCAGGATGTTCACTAAACTTACATTTTATGATCATCTCTTAAATTCATTTACCAATATTTACTTCTTATTGACCGAAAGCGCGGTCATTATGGGAAAATATCGAGGTTAGATATTTTGCCGTAATGACTAAGCGGTTAAGGTGAATAAGAAGTTTATTACATGATTTTTAAAAAATACAACTATAATGGTGCAATCGTCTACATGGCTCGTTTTTTTCGACAAATGCTATTGCAATTTGGAAAAGACAAACATGCAGGATATTTTAATTAAATTAATTTAATTATATTAATTTCAGATAAATAAATTTCAAATTAATTTTAATTAAACTAATTAATTAAATTAATTTATTAATTTAACAATCTAGTTTAAGTAGTATAGAAAATGGCGGTACGAGGACATAGGATACAAGCCTCAAATCGAACCAAAAGTGCAATACAAGCCCCAGATTGACCATTTTGCCATTTTACAACTTTATAAAAAGAAACATAAAAAAACAAATCACCAATGTTTAATAAAAGTTTCAGATTGAACGAAAAGTGCCCTACAACGCTCAGATCGAACTCTGCTTTTTAAAAACAAAAAACGGAATTTAAGAGGAAATTTCCAAACATGGATCAAATTAAAATGTTCAGAACAGATAGTTTCCATAAAAAATGACCAAAATTTAGAAAACTATGTATTATTTTATTTATGGCTAAACAAACCTCATCCCAACTATCACACACATTTTTTCAAAACATCAATCTTCAGCACACAAGGGAATACAACTATTATCATTTCAACGACATTCTCACACATATTCATACTATTCTTATACTTCAAGCACAGATGTTACGCTTTAAAAATGGATTTAATCTAAGACATATCAATGGGGGTACGAGGACAGCTTTTCAAAGAGGGAAATAATTTTACTTTCATAAATTATAAATATCAACTATTACACACGCTTTTTAAAACCATCAATGTTAAGCACACAAAAGAATGCAACTATCATCATTTCAACAAATTCTTACACATATTCATACCATTCTATTGTTCCAACTATAAAAGGCAAAGAATAACTAATAATTAAAAAGGATATAAACGTTTGTGAATATATATGGTAAAATAAAATATGAGCAATCATATAATGTCTAATTTTGAAAAAAGAAAAAAATGGCAGACCAACTAAGTATTTTTCCGACGAGGAAAGAAAAGCAATTCACAAAAATCAGATACAAAACTGGTAAGAAAGATAACCCTTGGTTTTCTAAATACTGCAAATTTACCGTGCACCACAACAATAAATTCAAACATATATGTACTACCAAACATAAAAAAAGATCATTAACTAATTAATTTTATAAAACATTTGTCTGAATTATAAATGATACTTTAAAAAATCACCAATTATTTAAAATGGTATAAGAATTTACCAATATATATAGTAAATAAAACATAAATAAATAACTACCAAGATCTTTCAAAAAAGAAGCTAGTAAATATGTTCCAAAGTAAGGATAGCGAACAAATTACCAAAAAACTAAAATCCAATAACTTATGAATAATAGCGGCAAACTTCAAATTGATCATCTACATGTAGAACGCGATAAAATGCTTGAAAAACGGATGAAGAAGCCCAAAAGAAGACCCCCAAACGCTGAGATTATCAATCATCTCAAAACAGGAAAGGAATCCGAAGATTATGGCAAACAGTTTAGGAAACGCAAGAATTATACAAACACGCCATACCGCCCAACTGTCCACAAGGCTCTAAACGACCAGGTGAAATCATATTTGATAAAAATAGTGAAAGACAGCCCTACTGAACAATTACAGGTCACAAAAGATGGTCTCAGACGTATTATTACTAGAGATCGGAAGAAATTACATGGCATTAAACTATCAGAAACCATTCAAGTAATTCTCAACGTTTCGACTATCTTGTAGTCATTATCAGGAGTCTCAAATACGAGTAAATATATGTGAGTTTATATATGAGTATATATGAGTGTAAATAGGAGTAAATATATGAGTTTCAAATACGAAGCAGGTAGATCTATAGAAAGATCGCCATACCTCACAAAAAATCCAGTATCACTAACAAGACCTTCTGAGATTGGTTATACACTAGACTTTATTACTGACCTTCTTATGTATAAGCTGTGAATATGGCTATCTGAAGGCAGCGGATGGCAGTTTAAATCATTCGATAAACATTTGAATATACTCCAATTCAAACCATCCAGGGGATCGTCATAAACAGAACGACCAAAATAGCTGGAAAAATTCTGCTTAAGTGTTGGTTCACATTAAAAATGACGATTCCGGGTGCTTTCGCTGGTGCCACATACGTCATCTTAATCCCCAAGACACACATCGAGAAAGAATAAAGTTGGAAGATAAGGAAATCCTAAAACGGCTTAACTACAATGGCATTGATTTTTCAGTCTCAGAAAAAAATTACAATAAAATAGAACCGCTAAATACGATGAAAATAAATGTTTTTGGTTATCACGATAGAACAACCTACCCAATTTACATTTGCAAAGAGAGTTTTGATGATTTTATGTGCCTACCGCTAATAACGAAAAAAAACTGATGAAGACCTGGGAAACCACTATGTTTTAATAAAAGATTTTAACAAATTTATGTATAACTAGACCAAATAAAAACATAGGAAGCACATTTGTAAGCGTTGCCGCCAATGTTTCTCAACTTATGACGTACTGGAAAAGCACAAACAAATATGTATGGAGACCAAACGGTACACCAGCTGTGATAATACCACAAGAAGGCTCCAAAATGAAATTCCAGAATTTTCATAATCAATTTCCTGTTTCATTTTAGCTTTATGGCGATTTCGAGTCTATAACTAGAAAAGTCCCCAGAGCAGAACCAAACAACAGCAAGTCATACACTATGGTATACCAGAAGCATGGGTGCTGTGGATATGGAAACAAGCTGATCCGTAGATATGATAAGTATCCAAAAGCGATAAAAATATACCGCAGAGAGGACACAAAACGGCTATTTTTGATAGACATGCTAAATGAAATCAAATACTGTAACAAAATTATGGCAGAAAACTTTGATAAGCCACCAATTAAAACTCCTGAGGATACTACAGCCAAAAACTGCATCATATGCGGTAAAATCCTTAAGAAGAGAAAATTAGTAGACAAAGCCATGAATTACACCAAAGATGGTAAATATCAAGGTCCTACACATAATAAATGCCTGGATGCGCACTCAAAAGATGTTAATTCAAAAAATGTCAGCTAAAAGATCTCTAGATCATTTTAAGAAAGCAACTAACTGTTACAAGTGTGATGATAAACTCGACGGATACGAATATATTAAGAAATAGGTCCACTCTAAAATAACAAGAAAATACGTAGGCACCGCATACAGTCACGGCAAGTCTGGGTACACACTAGCTGATTAAATTCCTGAGGTATTCCATAATTTACGCGGATATGATAGTCACCACATTATGCTTGGACTAGGTGGTGTAGCCAAATATAACAAAGCTATAGACACAAAAACTAATAAAGAATATGAGGTAGGAATTAATCCTATACCAACCAACATGGAAAAATATATGGCATTTTCCTTGGAAAACAACTGGTGTTCATAGATTCTCTAAAGTTTATGAGATCGAACTTGGACTTTCTGGTGAGCGATCTTGAGGAATCCAACTTCAAGTGCACATCAGAGGAGTTCCAAGGTGATAAATTCCGTACGACTGCATAGATGGCTTCCAAAGGTTTGACAAAAATGCGCTACCATCCAAGGAAGAATTCTACAGTATCTTAAACAACGTACGCAACAAAAGTTTGGAAGCCATTCAAGCTACTAAGTTTGGGTGACTACCATGATTTACACCTAAAGTCTCTGCCCTAGTGTTAGCTGACGCATTTGAGACCTTTAGAGGAACATGTCTTCCAAACTACGGTCTGGACTCAGCACACTACTTTTCAGCTCCTGGATTATCATTAGATGCTCTGCTAAAGATTACGAAACAGGAATTGGATCTACTGAGTGACGTCGATATGTATCAATTCATCGAACGGGGAATGCGAGGTTGTATTTTAACAATTACACACGGATACGCCAAAGCAAACACTAAACCTCTTTCAGACTACAACAAAGATAGCCCAGATAGCTTTATAATATATCTAGACGCCAACAATTTATATGGCTTGGCTATGAGTCAGTATTTACCAGCTGGTGGTTTTGAATGGCTTTCTGGCAAAGAAATAGGCGATCTAGATTTGGCGCCATCTTTGGATTATCGTTTTACGAATATTTGTTGAAAAGATCACCGATCCAAAACAGGATGGTGGCCCAGAAAAAGTATAACACCATTAGAAGCATTAGTTAGAAATATACATCTTGATAAACTTGACTTCTTGTAAACTTATGGGTAACGATTCGCTCCTCTTTTATATAAGCCTCACATTCAATCCAGGATGGTTGTAAAACACGATGGTGACCTATACCGGGGTGACCTCCAGCAGACGGGTCAGGTAGTAACCCAAAATAAGGTATGTTAAATTGGTGTAGTGCTCTAAAATCCATATTTGTTTGACATTTTGCAGATTAACATTTCCTTTATTTGACATTTTTCGGTTTTGTAAAACTATTTGTCACTTCTTTGTAATATCCTTGTAGCCATAGGCAAAGCTACTTATTCCATCAGTTATGTATCTCTTGTCATCGATGACACTCGATTAAACTGGTGACTTCCTAATTGTTGGTTTTTGCTTCTGATAGTCATATTGTGTATCATTTGTGAGCTATTGAAATGGGCATTTCGATAGTTTTCGAACATGATATCCTTCTTGATCACATTCTTCTTGACACACTTGGCAGTTTTGCCTTCGTATCCGCTGCCGCTGGATGTTGTGTAAGAATACATTTTCGATCGTAGGCCCACAAGTTGTGTTATATAATTTTGACCCTCCACACATTTGAACTTGTTTATGACTTTTTTGTTATCATCAAAGTAGCATGTACTATCTTTTGCGGGGAAATCACTGTTGTCAAATAAATCTTTTTAGTTAAAAAAACATTTTCTATATATTCTTGTGCTCCACTAAATGGCAAACAGAGTCAGTATCTGCAAAAAGAAGCTGAAATCTTAAGTTTGCTATATAGTAGTAGTGGAAGTTATACATACCAAGGTAGGATAGTCGATCTAGCTTTACCGCAACTTTTTTTGACATTAACTGCAACTAAATCCTCGCTGAATGTCTTATGGGCGACAAATGTTGTGTTTAGATGTTAGTTTAACCTGCTTAACTTCAGAATTTACCAATTTAACATACTGGCGCTTTCTGATGTCTTCCATAGTCTTACCAAACACAGAATTGTTCATAAGCTTGAAAAACAGTAAGATACAAGTTTACGGCAACCAGGTGAAATTTCTGGCATACCAAACGCTACTCTGGTTTGTAAATATTATGAACGTAATTTAAAGAAATTACAGTTCACGACCCAACG